>JAJHIY020001944.1:0-60000 GCA_022114975.2 Lampris megalopsis
TAAGTCCTTTAAGTGAAAAGGGCCGGCTGGGTTTTCATCGTCCTACATGTCCTTCCTACTGTTTAATAAGAGCTTCTCTGGAGCTGACCGCTCTCAATGTTTCTCATTTCTCTCTAGTTCACTCTGACTCATTCATTCTCTCTCTCTCTCTCTCTCTCTCTCTCTCTCTCTCTCTCTCTCTCTCTCTCTCTCTCTCTCTCTCTCTCTCTCTCTCTCTCTCTCTCACGGTGGGGCCATGCCTCGCTGTCTCTTGCAGAACAGAGGCTGTGCCTTGTGTTTGTGGTTACACTACAATGCGTAACGCAGCATGTTTTCTTTGAGTCTGGCTGTAATGCTAGCTAGCGTTCTTAGCTCTTAAACACTCAGGCAGCACAGCGGCACGGCTGACTCACACCGCATTTGAAAGGCAGTTGGCAAAATGGGATTTTTTTTTTCTTTCTGTCAGGATGAACTAATGTTGAATATTTCCGTGCCGGTTGGAGTATATTGAACACTTGTTGATCTCTGCTGCGCAACATAACTGATTTACAACCAGACTACTGCCATTTACGGTGTAACGCCGTGATTATATAGGTAAAAAGAAAGACTTGTTTTAAACCGACACTTGCTAATACATGAAGGGTTGAAATACAGAATAGATGTTGGGCTCGGACTGACTACTGCATTCAATAGTGTACAAAAAGCCCTCAGCGGCCCTATCGATTGAATGTCCATCCATCTGTTAACCTGCTTAAGGCTGAAGTCTTTCCCAGCATGCACCGGGCAGAAGACAGAGAGCCCCCCCGGATAGGTCACCAGTCCATCACAGGGCCCCCATACACAGTCACTCACATCAAGCTCACGTATGGGTCATCCGGAGACCCAGTTCACCTGACATGCATGTAGTATATGGACCATGAGAGGAAACCCGCAGAAACACGGGGGTGACACGTGCACGCTTGGTTTTGATTTGATATACTTTAATGATCCCCGTAGGGGATTTACGCTCTGCACTTAACCCATCCTAGCTGTGTAGCTAGGAGCAGTGGGCAACCGCCGTGCAGCGCCCGGGGACCAGCTCCAGTTCGTCTTGCCATGCCTCCAACAGGAATATTAACCCTGACATGCATGTCTTTTTGATGGTGGGGGAAACCGGAGCACCCGGAGAAACTCGCCGCAGACACGAGGAGAACATGCAAGCTCCACACAGAGGACGACCCGGGGTGACCCCCAAGGTTGGACAACTCCGGGGTTCGAACCCAGGACCTTTTTGCTGTGAGGCGACGGCGCTAACCACTGGGCCACCGTACCACCCTTTTTAATTTTGAGGTCTTTTGACCTGGACTGGAATCAAACCCAGGACCCTCTTGCTGTGAGGTGACAGTGCTAACCACTAAGCCCTTTAATTGAATGCACATGAAGTGTTATCCAAATGTGTGATTAGAAATACAGACATGACATCATATCACTAGCAAGGACCACGCCATCAACAAGATGCATTTGTGCAGATGTGCATGGGCCTTGTTGTTGTTCCACATGCTGACTGCTATGTCGCACCCAGGCAACGACGGACCCCCTCAGGACCCTACGAAGGGGAGGAAGAAGTAGAGAGAAACTAGGGTGGTGGGCGTGGGGGGGCAGAATGTGAGACCAGAAAGGGAGGAGAGGGTTAGGTGGGTATTTATAGGAAGGATTTATAGGAGTTGAGGTGTACTCCTGTTCCCAAAACTTGTCTAGATAGTAGGCTTCAATACAAGCTGGACAACCTCACGGTGTCCCTCACCGCCCTGCTCCTACTCAGTGGCCATCAGACTGCACTGTCAGCCTGACCAGCATCCCTCTCTCTCGCTCTCTCTCTCTCTCTCTCTCTCTCTCTCTCTCTCTCTCTCTCTCTCTCTCTCTCTCTCTCTCTCTCTCTCTCTCTCTCTCTCTCTCTCTCTCTCTCTCTCTCTCTCTCTCTCTCTCTCTCTCTCTAACACACGGTGCTTGTAAATGACCGGGTGCAGATCCAGCAGGTGCCAGTTTCAGTGCTGGCTTTATATGATTACCAGCTGACTGAAGCCTCAGAAGGCAAGGTGAATAACTGACAGCACACAAGTGAATTATCATATCAGTGCTCGAGAGGGGTAGTGTGTGTCTGTGTGTATGTGTCTGTGTGTGTGTGTGTGAGAGAGAGAGAGGGCGCGTCACTGCAGATGATGGTGTGTCTCTGCAAAAGGGTGAGATCAGAGGCAATTAATGAAATGTGCCGGCTATGATGAGGCCCTATCCCAGGCCCTTAACGTAATTGCCTGGTTGCACAATAATAAAACCACTTTTTGGGGCTATCACGAGGCCCCAGAAAGCCTCATGATATCGAGCCCTTCTGCTGTTTTCAACGCCACACTGGCTCCCACCTCTCCTATGCTCCACTTCTGTCTTCTTCTTGCACTATCGAATTTAGAGGCCCCATCTGTGCTAGCGTCCCCTGTGGTTTGAAATGTCCCCTTTCCCTCATATGGTATAGCAGAATGCAGCGCTCGGATTGTACCCGATAAATAGCTCATTACCTCCACTCTCCTTGTCTTGCAGGAAACTGTATTTTCTTATATATGGGTTGATTTATTTATCTATCGCCAGTCTCACTGACTCATCTAATGAAACTTTTAAAGGTTTTGACGCTTCCACGCTGCTAGCCCTGTTGGATTCAACCCACCGCACCTTGCAGGGACTGCTTCCAGGGTTAGCATAGCGACGCAAAAGCAAACATCTCCTGCAGCCCAGCATTCCCTCCTCAATTTAAACCAGAGGGCTGGATTTAAACATTCGGCCCAAGCATTCACCTCGACCCAGGCGAGGTAAGAGACAGGTCTGGGTGCGTCCGGGTGGCGTAGCGGACTAATCTGTTGCCTACCAACACGGGGCTCGCTGGTTCGAATCCCCGTGTCGCCTCCGGCTTGGTCTGGTGTCCCTACAGACACAATTGGCCGTGTCTGCGGGTGGGAAGCCGGATGTGGGTATGTGTCCTGGTCGCTGCACTAGCGCCTCCTCTGGTCGGTCGGGGCGCCTGTTCGGGGGGGAAGGGGAACAGGGGGGAATAGCGTGATCCTCCCACGCGCTACATCCCCCCTGGGGAAACTCCTCACTGTCAGGTGAAAAGAAGCGGCTGGCGACTCCACATGTATGGGAGGAGGCATGTGGTAGTCTGCAGCCCTCCCCGGATCGGCAGAGGGGGTGGAGCAGCGACCGGGATGGCTCGGAAGAGTGGGGGCCAGATACAAATGGGGAGAAAAGGGGTGGGGGGGGGACAGTTTTGGAAAATGGCTGATCAGGCAGAAGTTAGTGAGTGTGCAGGGAGGTTTGGTTTGAACAGGGTTTACTTGTGACACATCGCTCAACGCTGCACACAGATAATCGATTGGCGTTCGCCCTCCATGCCTGCGGGGTCAGCGTGAATGCGGCTGGGCATGTGTGTCGAGACTCATGTGCTTGTGCACACAAATGCAGGCACACACACACACACACACACACTGTAATTACACACATAGATTCACCTATTGCACACATTGTGAAAACGAGGACACGCAGTGTCACAGATGTGAAGCGCTGCTGTCATGGAGTCCAGGCACGTACACAAGGACCTGGTGTAGCCCTGGTGTGTCCACCAGATCACAAAGTGTTGTGTTGTGTTTTTGTACTCTTTACTATGGAAAGGTCGCGCTTTGAGCACTCCAGACCCAACGCCCCAAACTGAGCTCTTTCTAGAGTTTGGCTCGGTGAGTGCGCCACCTCTTTGAAAGTTGTACCGGCCTCCACTTGTGCTGAAACGCTCAGCTCATCCATCACTGTGTGTGTTGTGAGTTCTTTACCGGCTCCGCGACGCTTCACACCTAAAACCCAACAGAACACTGAGCCCGTGCATCACAGCCCCTCTCCTCCTGGGAGAAATACCAGCTCCAGTAATCAGGAGATGTACTTATCTGTTGTAGCCTGCACTAGACAATGTCAATGTATGTACATACTTGTGTGTGTGTGTGTGGGGGGGGTTGCTTACTGTACATTCTAATATGTGTGTGTGTGGGGGGGTATGTGTGTGTGTGTGGTTGCTTACTGTACATTCTGATGTTTGTGTGTGTGT
The DNA here is from genome assembly GCA_022114975.2 of Lampris megalopsis. NCBI lineage: Eukaryota > Metazoa > Chordata > Actinopteri > Lampriformes > Lampridae > Lampris > Lampris megalopsis. Next base: position 4,097 of record JAJHIY020001944.1, read on the forward strand.
GGGGGGGTGTCTGATTGCTTACTGTACATTCTAGTGTTTGTATATGTGTGTGTGTGTGTTTGTGTGTGGTTGCTTACTGTACATTCTGATGTTTGTGTGTGTGTGTGTGTGTCTGGGTGTGTCTGGGTGTGTGTGTGTGTGTGTATGCGGGGTGTGTGTGTGTGTGTGTCTGGTTGCTTACTGTACAGTCTAGTGTTTGTATTTGTGTGTGTGTGTGTGTGTGTGTGTGTGGTTGCTTACTGTACATTCTGATGTGTGTGTGTGTGTGTGTGTGTGTGTCTGCAGGTGCATGTGGAGATCATGTTTTTAAGTGCGTCCGCTCAGCATGAGTTTGTGTTTCGCTCTTGCTGCCCATCGGGCCGAGGAGTTTCTGCAACAAAAGCACGTTTGAGCTCCGCTGTCTCATTTGCATAGCGCTGATGGGAATCTGCTGCACCGCTGATTGTGTTTGCCGTTCTAGGTCAGCGCAGCCCCCTGATAACTGAGGGGGCGGGCGTGCGTGTGTGCGCGAGCGCGCGCGTGTGTCCCTGCTCAAGTTTCACGATTGGTTCGGTCTCTTGCCTCTCTTGCACTCGCTGAATATTGCTTTCTCACTGCCCCCCCCCCCACAACACACACATGGAAGTGGCCAGTCATGCCACGTTACAATGGAAGCCTCTGTGCGAGAGCGCTGCTTTGTTTTACGTCCACAACGTCTCATCTTAGCAGGAGAAAAGGGTACAAGCGTCAAATGGCTGTTGGTGTCCCCCCCGTGATACAGGCTCCGTGCAGCTGATGGGTCCTCTACTCGCCCGGCTGCTCCTTCGTTTCGTTTAACGCGTGTACAATAGGTTGGATAATGTTGCATGTTTATTCTGTGGGTTCCGTTGCGTTGGTCACCAGCCGCTGCTCACATGTGCAAATGTCACCTCGGCGGATAATTATGCACCAAACAGGAACACACAAGTATATTGCATTAACATAAAATGAAATTCACGCACGTCGGGGACGTCCGGGTAGCGTAGCGGTCTATTACGTTGCCTACCAACACGGGGATCGCCGGTTCGAATCCCCGTGTTACCTCCGGCTTGGTCGGGCGTCCCTACAGACACAATTGGCCGTGTCTGTGGGTGGGAAGCCGGATGTGAGTATGTGACCTGGTTGCTGAACTAGAGCCTCCTCTGGTCGGTCGGGGCGCCTGTCCGGGGGGGGGGGGTAGCGTGATCCTCCCACGCGCTACGCCCCCCTGGCGAAACTCCTCACTGTCAGGTGAAAAGAAGCGGTATAATGTATCGGAGGAGGCATGTGGTAGTCTGCAGCCCTCTCCGGCTTGGCAGAGAGGGTGGAGCAATATCGACTCGGGGTCCTTCGACTACATATGACGTCAGGGATTATGTTGCTAGCTAGCTTTATGGTTATTTAGCTGTGTTTTTTACAATCCACGTTGACATAGAGTTGGTTACTTAAGGAGCGAGACCCCAGGCTCAGGACCCCCACCCCCCGACGAGCGAACGCGGGCGAGGGCCGAAGGCCCGAGCTTCGTCTAACGTCGATCTACTGTTTCCCGCTGCTCCTACCTAAACTGAACTAGCCCCTACCCAAGCCCCTACCTAATCATAATGCGTGAAGTAGTGACGTCACCGGTAGTCGCAGGACCCCGAGCACATCCGGTAGGGCAGGTAGATCAAGTACCGACACCGGGACGGCTCGGGAGAGTGAGGTAATTAGTACAACTGGGGAGAAGAGGGGGGAATCAAGAAAGAAGAAAAAAAGAAATTCACGCAAGTTCACAAGTACACACACACACACACACACACACACACACACACACACACACACACACACACACACACACACACACACAGTTCGCACGCTGCCAGACAGACAGCGTTGTGGATTTTGATCACACAGTGTACTTGTCATCTGAGTGGGACCGGATCAGATCATTTGACTCCCGACTCCCATTTTCGCTGTGACGTCAGACCCTTAATAGTCCGCCTCTCTCTCCTCTCACTTGTCCCGCTCCAGTTCAGTTCGCGCTCCGTGTAGCTCCGGAGGAGGTTCGGGATTAGAGAGCCCCCTCCAACCCATCCATCCATCACATCTCATCCCACCGGGCGGGTCTCGGCTTTTAACCGACACGGCGGCAAGTGAGACGGACGAGACGCCGCGAGTCCTCCGACACCGCACGCGCCAGCTCTTTAAAGGGGGGGGGGGAGCCGCGTGCCAACTTACCTCGACACGCGCGTTGCGTCCGTGTTTTAGGACTTCTACCTGACCAACTCATACAAGACATCGTTGGAGAGAGAGGGGGAGAGAGAGAGAGAGAGCGCGGAATAAACGCACGGTGCTGGATTATTTCGGCAGAGCCTCGGCGGCCACAGTGGATGTTTAAAACGACGGAACAAATAATAAGCGTTCGTGATTTTTTATTTTATTTTCTTTTAACGGCGACGTTGGGCAAGATGTCAATATGGTGAGGCTGTTTTCATTATTTCATCCCATTCGCTCTTGTGTGTGTATGTGTGTGTGCGCGCGCGCGCGCGTGTGTGTGTGTGTGCGTGCGTGTTCCCTAGGCACCACAGCATAGCGTTACCATCCCCGACAGCGCAATCTAAACACAAAGCCAAGCCTGTTTGTGTTTATACTGACTGTTCATCTTCCCCACATCGAGCGATCGGACTGACACCCCTGTCGCCTCGTACCGCGCGCGCGCGCGTGTATATGCGTGTGCGTGTTTACAGTTTTTGTGCGTCACGTTCCGTGAAACAGCTGTGGCGTGACACGTTTTCTGTGATTTTTCCACAAAGGCGTCTCAGGTGGTTCCCTGCGTGGGTCGTCTCGGTTTTATGCGCGACCCTTGTTGTGTGCTGATGGGGGGGGGGGTTTGGGCAGGCAGGGTGTGAGGCAGCTCGGATCGCTCTCGGCCGGAGGTTGGTGCTCCCCCGTTGGAAGCATGCTCCGTGTCTTTTCTCATGACTGGGCCGGCAGCGTCCGCCGGCGCACAGAGCAGGCGTTTATTTACTGATGAGGCGGCAAAAGGCTCCCAGTTAGTTTTAACTGGGCTCACTGGGGTGCTGGTGGAGCACACAAAAGCAACACAAAAAAAGCGCATGTAGACACACACAGCGGCAGATAAGTTCTCCCCTGGCAATGTGTCCGTATGCGGTAAAGATTGTTTTTTCTTCCTGTGAGGTTCGTTTCAGCTCGACCAACGCGACACAGACCACGTCATGACGGTGTGGTCCCGGGTCTCAGCCGCGGTGATGGAGGAGGCCTTGCGTGCGCGTCGCAGATGGACGGCGCGGCTGCACCGCCTCTCATATTTGACTTATAATTGCACCGCCGTAATTGACCGGTTGTAAAGTGCTGTGATTTGCCAGGACCACGAGGCGCGCGCGCGAGTGCGCGACTGATCAACAGCCTGGGGTGTCACGCGAACCGACGCAGGCCCGTTTTACTTATATTAGTTCGGTCAGAGCAGCTCTCGTGCAACAATTAGGCCTCGCGCGCGCATCAAGCCGAGTCTACTTCTGCATGTTTCGTGCGGCCGGTTTGGTTGAGGCGAGTTGAGTTTATTGCTTGTTTCTGTGCTGAACGTGCTCCACACGGCCCGCGGTGGGAAACCCACGGGCGTCTTCCTGAGGGGGAACTGCCCAATTACACCATCTTACGATCGATCGTACGACATTAACCGACGGGGCCGATGCTGAAAGGGAGAACTTTGGATGAAGGATTTTCTTTCTTACTGCACGGCTAGCTTTTTGGTTTAGATGAGTTTACGAGACACAGCGTCGTGATCAGTTCTCACGCCACCGGCCTCGCGGCGTGTGGAGCACACGCTGAACGATTTAACCGTGACGGAGATAAATGCAGAACACAACCTGCTTCACAGCCTCAGCCTGCTGCTACCGGGTCAGAGGTGCCTTGTTTCATGCCAGGCCACGACCGAGTGGGTGTGTGTGTGTGTGTGTGCGCGCGCGCGCGGGTTCGTATGTGTGGGGAGGTGTGTGCGTGTGCGTGCGTGTGTGTGTTTATATGCCACTACAGCTGTTCCTCCCTTCAGAGAGATTAAGTTTCACAAGATGTGATGGATACTAGCGTCTGCAGACCCAGCTGTGTGTGTGTGTGTGTGTGTGTGTGTGTGTGTGTGTGTGTCAGCAGTTGTGTGGACATGGATGTGTTTTTTTGTCCGTGTGTGTGTGTGTGCGTTTACGTGTGATGCAGGAAAGCTCGTGTATACGTGTGTGTCTGGTTTCCCCGGTGAATCGTCCCTGTCCTCGGCCTTGGGCTTGGGTCAGGCTAGCAGAGGTGTTGCTGAGGTCGGGGATGTTGTGAGCCGGCTTGGTAATTATAGTCACTGCCTCTTTGGTTCTCACAGATGAGCCTAACCCGGTCTAAGCTTGGAGGACAGGCGCAGCTCAAGCAATCCTTAAACTGCAGCCTTTGCTCGGCGTGTCTGTCTGCAACCAAATAGCCGAGGGAGGACTCACAGCGGTTATTAGTTTACAGCAGAATACAGCAGAGTGGAGACGGCTCGTGCGTTTCTGCGTGTGAGCAACAGTTTTTAAATGTGCTCCCTCTGTGAGATACATAGGAGGCCTTTGCCATTTTGCCCAATTGTGAATCAGGGGGAGCAGCATGGCTCAGGAGGTAGAGTGGGTCGTCCAGTATTTGGCAGGTCGCCGGTTCGATTCCCGGCTCCTCCAGAGAGCGTGTCGAAGTGCCCTTGAGCGAGACACTGGACCCCCGAACTGCTCCTGGTGAGCAGGCTGGCGCCTGGCGTGGCGGCCTCCACCTTCTGTGTGTGTGAGGCCCGCATTGTAAAGCGCTTTGAGGGGTCGCTGCAAAATTTGAACCTCGGTCTAGCAAAGGGCAGCTGTACGAGTAAAGAGTTATTTCAGACAGGTTTATTTATGTATTTATTTTGAGAGAGAGATGGAGAGATGGAGAGCCTTTCGGTTAGAAAAGGAAAATGGACAGATCGAGCAGGGAGGGAGGGAGGGAGGGTTGTCCAGCTGCAGGTAGCTAATGTGCAGCCGCGTCTCTGCTGCTAAAGTGGTTTAGTTGGCAGTCGGGCAGGATTGCCTCCAACCTATACGTGCAACTCCTTACCACCCGTCTCTCTCTGTTAACTCATCCCCCCCCCCGTCCGCCCCATCTTTTTCTGTCCATCTGTCTTCCTCTCTCTGTGCTTCTGTCTCTTTGCCATCTGGACGTTACATGTCTTTTTTTCCCCTTGACCCCCCCCCTTTTTTTTTTCCTCCCCAATTGTACTCGTCCAGTTACCCCACTCTTCCGAGCTGTCCCGGTCGCTGCTCCACCCCCTCTGCCGATCCGGGGAGGGCTGCGGACTACCACATGCCTCCTCCTATACATGTGGAGTCGCCGGCCGCTTCTTTTCACCTGACAGTGAGGAGTTTCACCAGGGGGGAGGGGGCGTAGTGCGTGGGAGGATCACGCAATTCCCTCCAGTTCCCCCTCCCCTCTGAACAGGCGCCCCGACTGACCAGAGGAGGCGCTAGTTCAGCGACCAGGACACATAACCACACCCGGCTTCCCACCCGCAAACACGGCCAAGAGTGTCTGTAGGGACGCCCAACCAAGCCGGAGGTAACACGGGGATTCGAACCGGCGATCCCCGTGTCGGTAGGCAACGGAACTGACCGCCACGCCACCCGGATGCCCCTGTTCTGCTTCTTCGTCTCCGTGTCGCTTCAGTTGTCCCTGTTTGTCCTTCCCCCCGTGCCGCCTCTTTTCGCGCCGTCTCCCGTCCCTCGCTCACTTCCTCCTCCAAAACTATCCATCATGCGGGCGCACCCCTGCACGAGCTGTGGCTGGGTGATTCATATCAAAGTCGTCTCCACCTGTGGTGAGGAGCATATGGTGGGGTATTAAAAATTTAGTCAAAGACTTTCCTCCTCTTCCCTGTTCTCTGTTCGGTTAGGTTTGTTCTCTGCCTCTCATATCGCGCTTGCTGTTCTGCCCCTCTTCCTCTCTTCCTCGCTCCCGGGACCCCAAAGGTTTCCTTTTTTATGCCCCCCCCCTTTTTTTCTAAACCGACATTTTCCATCACTGATATTTTGCCATCTATACTTTAAACCATGCATTTTTTGTTTGTTTCTTTACCCCCCCCCCCATTTTTTCCTCTCCACAATTGTACCCGTCCAATTACCCCACTCTTCCGAGCCGTCCCGGGCTCTGCTCCACCCCCCCTCTGCCGATCCGGGGAGGGCTGCAGACTACCACATGCCTCCTCCGATACATGTGGAGTCGCCAGCCGCTTCTTTTCACCTGACAGTGAGGAGTTTCACCAGAGGGATGTAGCGCGTGGGAGAGTCACACTATTCCCCCTCCCCCCGAGCAGGTGCCCCGACCGACCTGCAGCGACCAGGACACATACCCACATCCGGCTCACCACCGGCAGATACGGCCAATTGTGTCTGTCGGGACGCCCGACCAAGCCGGGGGTAACACGGGGATTCGAACCGGAGATCCCCGGTGTTGGTAGGCAACGGAATAGACATCTACGCCACCCGGACGCCCGGCATTTTATTTTTATTTGTCTTGCTAACCTTGTTATTCTGCAATACACATATCTTGGGTCTGTCTGTCTTTGTTTGGGGGGGTGAGGGGGTCCAGATGAGGTCTCTGTAGTAAAGTAAAGAGGAGGAGGAGGAGAGGGGAGGGATGAAGACCCTAACAGGGTGGGGTGGGGTGGGGTGGGGTTTGTGGTTGGGGGCAGACCTGACAACCCCCCCTCACATTCCAATCAGAAGGACACGGTGAAAAATTCACTAAAAGCCACAACAATTCCATTTTCCATTCACTCCAATAGACGCACACATGTGCACACACACGCACACACACACGCACACACGCCCAGCAATGGTTTCAACTCCTCAGTTCACTCTATTTGGTGATCTCGTGATCTGGCTTCTTGACTTGGGGATGAAGGCTTTTCACACTCTCCTCGTTCACCCTTGTCTTACTCTCAGCCTGTTGATTTACTCTCTCTATTATCCCACCCCCCCCCCAGTTTTCTAAGATTCACCCTCTATCCATCTTTCAGCCACTCATCCCACGCTCTCTCTCCCTCTTCATCCTCCATGGTACAAGAGGGTTGACATAGCAGACTGCTGCCACACCACCAAACCTTTTCATTTTTTTCTATTTAATATATTCTCTCTCTCTCTCTCGCTCACTGTATCCGTCTCTCTCCCTCGTCTACTGCTCTGTAGTTTAATCTGCAGCAGGGGGCTTAGTGGCACGGCTGCACGACTTCCACATCACTTCTTTTCTCCCCGCCAGAGGATTTGCTTCTTTTGGCAGCTGTTCTGCTGTGCCCCTTTCCCGTCCTAAGTCTCCTGATCTCTCTATTCTCCGGCGTTTTTACGGGTCCCCCCACCCCCCACGGCCGCTGCTCTACCCCCCCCCCCATTGAGGTGCAGCTTCTCGGACGTCCGTTGGAACAGCGCCTCATGACTGTCATCCGTAATCATCGCTATGATCCGTCCCGGATCCGTGGTCATGGCGTGTTTTCGTCCACCGCCACAGCTGCTGCAGCAGCGTGCGTCCTTACCGGCACTCGTTTAATCTGGAAACAGAATATGTTGTTTTTGTTGCCGTCGATTTATGCTGAAACAATCACGTTTCCTGCTGCTGTGCACGAGCGTGTGCACGCCTCGGCACCGGACACGGCTCGGTAAGGCAGGGCAAGCCGGAAGTCCCCTCTCTCTCCAAGGAGCGCTCCCCCTTCCCCCCCCTGCGGATTCAAAATAAGCGATTAAAATGTAGATTCTTGTTTAAAGAGCAATTAAACCACTTACAACGTCCTCGTCGTGGTTTAAACAAGAGCTATAAATGGTTAAGTGTCTTCCCTGTGGGGGCGAGCGCTTTTTTTTTTTTTTTTGCATCTCCCACGCTATTATTATCCTCCGTAGGAGTCCTATCCCGTCTTTAGCCCATGGCAGTGCTCCAGTCCTCGGCTCGGCTCGGCTCGGCTCGGCCGCGTAGCGCCACCTCGGCATTCACGAACAGCAGCCGAAGGCGCCGACCGGACGCCCCAAAATGGCCGCCCCCGGATATGCCATGTACAGTGAGGCAGGTCTGTTCGCCTCTCTTTGTTCCTAAAGCCCCGAGATTAGCTCTTGCATCTGTTTGTCTCCAGATTTGTAATTAATGAATTACTTGGAATCTCTCCCGCTTCTTCTTCTTTTGTTTTTTTTTGTTCTGTTTTGTTTTGTGAATTGAACCAGGATAAGACTCTCGCGCTTAGCCCTTCTTTCTTCTCCTCCTTGTCTCTATCCCCCGTCCTTTTGTCGTCTTTGTTGCTTGTTCGTTGTCTCTCTGGGGTGCTGAGAGAGTGACACAAATCCCCAGCTCTTGTTGTCCGTGTTTAGGAATCTTCCCCCTTTCCCTCGAAGTCCCGAAGGGACCTCTGGGAGATCGTGCATGTGTGCGTGCATGCATATATATCTATATATAGATGTGTGTGTGTGTGTGTGTGTGTGTGTGTGTGTGTGTGTGTGTGTGTGTGTGTGTGTGTGTGTGTGTGTGTGTGTGCTCGTTTTTCTAACCCAGCGGGACCCGAATGGCCCCTTTAGGATAGAAAAACCAGAAACCACCTACCTTGTGGGGCAGTGTAACAACCATGAATGTGTAGACTCGCTAGCCGGTTGGCTAACGGGCGGACCCTTTAGTTGACTGGTAAGCGCAGTCGCCCGTGGTGCGGGAGACCCGGGTTCGCGTCCCGGCTGCGGCGGTTCCCATCTGCCCCCCCCCCCGAATTCGCTACATTGGTGTCAGAACTGGGATGGTGAGACTGCGAGGCCATCGGAAGCACATGCGCCCAGAGACGTGGGGGAGTTGATATGCTGAAGAAGGAGGGGGGTTGTGTGTGTGTGTGTGTGTCTGTGTGGTGGTGGTGGTGGTGGTGGGGGGGGGGAGTGATCTCTTTACCAGCCCCGCAGAATTGAAATTATTAGAAATGCTCTGTCCTCAGAAGACTGGGGGATGCCACAGGCTCAGACACGAATATTACCGACCTGACCTGACCTGAACTGTCCCACAATATCCGGTAGACCCGGTGGACATGTCTACCGTTGGATGCGTTTGGGTGCGTTGGCATGTCTGTGTGCAGGGTGCATACGTGTCAGAATAGTCTGCATACATTTCTTTAGTCATGGCTGGGACTCTGGTAGCATGAACATGTAGGAGCTTTTGTTCGATCTCCACCGTGTAAACATGCACAACAAAGCCCGCAAGCTGTTTTCCCCGACGCCATAATGCATCCAAAACCTGCTACTCAGCGTTTCTGCACCACTCCTCTCCTGGACGGCTCTTGGACACAGGAAGTGCCTTAGCAGGACTCGCTGATCTCTTTATTAAATTAGATCTGTCATTTAATACATCCCCAGGCATAGGAATTGGCATCGGTTTTCGCTGCGCATCAACAAGGTTGTCTTCTGGAGTTTCAGGCCCGCTATTGTCTCTGTCTAGCAAGGCCCCTTAATGCGACTGGTGCTCTCTTTGTTTTTCATGGCTTGCATGTAAGGACCTTTCTTCAGGGTCGCAAAGTGAGAGTCACCGTGCAACAACCCGTGACACGGTGATAGCCGCGTCGAAATCATAACCAAACAGGGAGCCGAAAGAAAGCACTTTTGGCATCACAGAGGCTGTGTTACAACTCATGCATATGAAATGAGATCCGGTAAGTGATCTCCAAGGCCACGTGTGTTCCAGTGATTCTGTTTGCTGGGAGTGGTTAACCGCATCTTTACAGTATCAGACCAACTTCTTTTTATATATGGCTTATTTATATGCTTATTGAACGATAAGATCATTACGCACCGAGGCTGTTAATAGTGTAGCGAATTCAGGGGGCAGCCGGGAAGCGAACCCGGGTCTCCCGCACCATGGGCGACAGCGCTAACCAGTCAGCTAAAGAGTCCGACCCGTTAGCCAACCGGCTAGCGAGTCTAATCATCCATGGTTGTTACACTACTACCCCCCCCACCCAGCTCCCTCACGCCTCTGGACGCACACGCTTCCGATGGCCTCACGGTCTCACCATCCCACTTCTGACATCAATTTAGCGAATTCCGGGGGCAGCCGGGAATCCGCCGCAGCCGGGACGCGAACCCGGGTCGGATGGTGAGACTGTGAGGAAGCGCGTTCGCCCAGAGGCATGAGGGAGCTGGTATCCTGAAGCGCGGGGACGCGTTTCCCGAACGAGGGGTGTAGTGTAACAACCACGGATGACTAGACTCACTAGCCCTTGGCTAACGGGTCGGACCCTTTAGTCGACTGGTTAACATAGTCGCCCGTGGTGCGGGAGACCCGAGTTCACGTCCCGCCTGTGGCGGTTCCCGGCTGCCCCCTGAATTCTCTACAATATCTTATCCCTTCCCACTATCAGTTAGTATCCCGGCATCAAAAATGTTGGTCTGGGGGTGTACAGGTAGCGTAGCAGTCTATTCTGTTGCCTACCAACACGGGGATCACTGGGTCGAATCCCCGTGTTACCTCCGGCGTGGTCGGGCGTCCCTGCAGACACAATTGGCCGTGTCTGCGGGTGGGAAGCCGGATGTGGATATGTGTCCTGGTCACTGAACTAGCGCCTCCTCTAGTCGGTCAGAGTGCCTGTTCGGAGGGGAGGGGGGATTGGGGGGGAATAGCGTGATCCTCCCACGTGCTACGTCCCCCTGGCGAAACTCCTCACTGTCAGGTGAAAAGAAGCGGCTGGCGACTCCACATGTATCGGAGGAGGCATGTGGTAGTCTGCAGCCCTCCCCGGATCGGCAGAGGGGGGTGGAGCAGCTACCGGGGCGGCTCGGAAGAGTGGGGGTAATTGGCCAGAAACAATTGAGGAGAGAAAAAAAGGGGGGGAGGGGGGGGACTCCAAAGGGGAAAACAATTGGTCCGGGTGTTCCCTGCAGCATGGCGTCTGTATTTTCCCAAGTTTGTACGCCGTTTATGAACCATAACCATTTGCGCAAGGCGATTTCCAAGAGCGCTGTGATTTTACATTCCATTGCTTTCAGATAGGCCGTCGAGTCACTTTCGGTCGTTAATAAAGCGAACTATAAAACGTGTCCCTCGGCAGCTGCGAGCCTATTTTGTGTGCTGCCGGCCACAGTGAATCGGTGGTCGGCGGTGCAGCAGCAGCAGCAGCGCCGATGAGCGACACTTCACCGGCTCCAGAACCCCATGGCAGCGCAGCGCAGATTGATTTCTTCCATTCTGCTTAGCTCGCTCACCTCCTGACCCCGAGGCTGTCTGCGCTCCCTGGTGGCTGTCTGCACACATGCGCACTCAGGTGTGTGTGCGTGTGTGTTTGTGTGCGAGTGTCTGTGCTCCTTAAGTCGCATATGTGTTGCCCCCTTGTTCACCGGCAGACGTGATAGTGCAGCATCAAACCTACGGCACCCGAGCACACGCATTCAAATGTGGGATTATAATCTAGTCTGACGTCTCCTGTCTGACAGAATGATTCACTGGGTAGAAACCAGTCTGCAATGCCAGCACTGTGTGTGTGTGTGTGTGAGTGTGAGGCAGAACGAGGTGCATGATGATGGATATGTTGCGAGTATGTGTGTGTGTGATCGTTTGGCAGGCAAGCTTAACGTATGCCGCCTGCTCGACCAAATGAAAAAGTGCCATCGTCGGGATGAGGGATGCCGAGCTGTAATGTGTGTCCCGTTTGAATTTAACACACAGCCCCCCTTCATACTTCCATTCTCACACAAAGGCAACACGTGAGCATGCACATGCGCATGCACACACACACTAAGATGCAGACATCCCTACGTATACACAGATATGTCACAGACTATATGGAAAAACCTCCTTAACAAATGGGATGCCCAACACACAGTGAGTGGCACACTGCCTCACACAGACACACACGCACACACACGTGCACAAGCCTACAGTACTGTAGCTATGCAGCATTTTTTTCCCAGTTGTGGCATGTGATCAGCACTCCCCCTCTCCCCCTCCCCCTCCCCCCGCCCCTCTCTCTCTCTCTCTTCTGTTCATAGACCATTTAGCCACTTCTCTACCATGTTAGGAGGCAGACAGTGAAATGGTGGCTCCCACTGTGGAAGGATGCTGGCAGCCATTGATTTGGCCCGCCAGCCTTCTGAGGGGGCACGCTGTTGCTCTGCCAGCTTGATCCATGGTGGGGCAACTATGGTTGCCCGTGTGTGTGTGTGTGTGTGTGTGTGTGTGTGTGTGTGCTAGAGAAAGAGATGTAAAATGCCTCTCTAGACCATTTCCCACCCCGTCCTGTGTTCCCTCTACACATTTTGCACCGTTTAAACCCCGACGGGAGGCGTGGGAAGAGTGCCACGGCCACAATTAACAGCACATGCCTTACATCTGTTTTGCTGACCTGTAGAGCCAACAGAGAACAGCTCACACAGAAACCCTACCTTCTTATCTTGTCATTTTTACCCCCCCCCCCCAGCTTGAGTTCTCAGACAGGCTTTGAAAAACAAACAAGAGGAAGCTGACAGTGGACTATAAATAATGCAGAGTTGCAGATTGGGGTCAAATGCTTTGGATTCCACAAAAAAAAATACACAGGGACAGACGATCATGCATAAACTTACCCGGGCACATACACACATGCACACGCACACGCACACACATATGCACGCCAAAATAAAGATTCACATTATATATGTGTGTGTGTGTGTGTGTGTGTTTTCCTGGCCGGAGCTATATTTATGCCATGGGGTGCAGTCAGTATTATAATGTACAGTGAAAGATGCACACATGGACACACATCCACGCACCCTCACACACACAGCGAGCATGCACATATGCTCTTGTGTAAGCACGTACACGTATACGACAAATACAAGGATGTACATACATAGACGGTCTCTCTCGCTCTCTCTCCAGTCTCTCTCTCTCTCTCTGTCTGTGTCTCTCTCTCCAGTGCACAGACGCTTCACATGTGCAGGCGTGATGTCCTCTGCCTCGTCGTCTCTGGAATACAAAGCACGATAAACAAGTGTCTTTGAAACACGTTTGAATCTCGTTGGGGTCTTCTCCAGTGACAACACCTGCCAATCTCTCCCTTTCTCCCACCCCCACCCCCCTTTTCATAACTCTGACAAGGGCAACTTGGCTTTCCTCTCTTCATCCTCCCCTATCAGCATGTCCCCATAACCTGCCACGGCTGGGTAATAGATTACATTTCATGTGCTGCTGCTGCGTAGCCCTGTACGGGGCCCAGGAAGTGTCAGATTATATATGTATATATATATATCATAATACTCCTGCATTACACTTCCCTTTAATATTACCGTTCACCCAATGCGAGTTTGTGTTGTGCAGTAGATAACGAGCAGTTTTCGCCAATGTGTGTATCTTTGTATTTCTCTCATAAACACACAGGAAGTGTTTTATCAAACACATGATGAGGATGGGAGGGTGGTTTTGGTGTTTGTTTTGCACATCTGTGCCATTATGTGGTCCCTTCAGCCGCCAGTCTGCCGCACTTGGAGTGCTGCGGTGACATTCAAAGCCGTTCAGAAAACACCGGGTGCTGGATAAGTACACATTTTCCCCATGTCCGTGACACACACAAAATATGATATTGTATTTGTCCAACAGAGCGGAGGGATCAGGAAGTCGCCCTGGCGTGGCGGTGGTGCTTTGAGAGCGTGCCTGTCAGTAATCCTGTGATGAGAGCTGATGTAATAGATGCAGGACATCACAACAGTCATGTCTCACATTCACACAAACACACACTCACACACACACACACACACACACCTACAAATATAGCCTTATTGCTCTCTGGGGTTTAAAAAGTGGTTTTACTACCTTTTGCAACATTTTTTACCTGTTTATTCACGTGCATCTTGGGAATATTTGCTGTACCGAGTTCCTCAGATGAGGCTCTTCAGATCAGAATCAGGATCAGAAACACTTTATTTGTCATTTCATTTCAGGCACTTGCGCACATGAAATGAAACGAAACGCCGTTTCCCCCAGCACAGTGCAACACAAAGACAAAAACACATCCAAAAATTATACAAGAACTACAAGAACACATATATCCAAACTAAATCATATATCTAAACTAAACAACAACAACAAAAACACTGTCCAGGAGAATGAACGCCAGCCAGGAGGACTGTTGGAACTGCCGGTCTGCATGGGCTAGCAGTTAGCTTAGCCTGCCCCGCTTCCGCGTCCTGCCAGGCCGCCCTCGGTGTTTCTTCGTCAGGCGCAGCTCCGGTCAAGGCCGTGGTCCCTGGGACCACAGGCCGCAGCAGACCAGGCTCCCGCAGCAGACCAGGCTCCCCCAGCCGATCCAACGCCAGCTCTCCCAGCCAGACACCTTCAACACACCTCCCCGCACTGCACACGATGACACTAACAACACCGTTAAGGCTGGGCGAGGCCGCAGCCAGACCGTCCTCGGTGTTATCGGAACTGCCGGTCTGCATGAGCTAGCAGTTAGCTTAGCCTGCCCCGCTTCCGTGTCCTGTCAGACCGCCTTTGGTGGTGTTACCTCTCCGGGCGTAACTCCGGCCAGGGCCGTGGTCCCTGAGCCCAAAGGACGCAGCAGACCAAGCTCTCCCAGCCGACCCAGCGCCAGCTCTCCCAGCCATCAAACAAAACACACTTAGACGCAGACGTGGACAAAGATACTGCATGGACGCTGCTGGATGAGGCCGCCGCAAACATAAATTCGCGCCGCGATCTTCCCACACTGGTACTAGGTGAGGCCGCTACAATGTGAATGATTTCGTGCCGCCATCTTCCCACTTATCTATATATATGTAAAACTTTGTTAAAAGAAACACTAAACGGTAGGGGAAGTGCAATTAAGGAGCAAAATAATCCAGTAAGTCAATTAAATTCTTATGAGGCAGTACAGGCCTGTTTCATGCCATAAGCAATCAGCAATCATCAGCTGATGATTGACAGCTGATGATTGACAGCTGATGATTGCTTATGACATGAAACAGGCTTGTACTGTCTCATCAGAATCTGCTTGACTCACTGGTCTTTTTACTCTCCGGTTTGAAAAGTGGTTTTACTTCCTTTTGCAACAATCTTTACCTCTATTTTCCACATGCATCTTGGAATTTTTTGATGCACCTATTTCCTCGGATTAGGCTTTTCGGCGGCACTGTTCTCGGGAATTATTGCTTTAACAAGCATAGCCCGTGTCTGGGAATCGGAGTATGTCGGAGAGCATGATCACTACGGCCTCAGCTTCAGTACTCTAATGCCGCTGAATGCAGCCTTAATAGACTAACCTTCTTTTTAAACGTGCCTTAAATCATCACCGCAACTTCTGCAAGGGTGCCGTTAAAGGGCAGGCTATAACGGAGCAGTTGCTCGACCTTTGGAGACAGTTTACAGTAGAAAGTACATTTACGACCCGCATCAGACTCATCCAGCCTTCTCCCTGACCTCTGACATTCAGGGCTGGTCCAATGGCGGGGCGGGTAAATTAACGACATCATTGGGACATCAGCGATGAAGAAACAAGGACAGTTTGATGCTGGGTTTGATAGACTGCATGCTCTGCACATCGATCCCCTTTACACCTCGCCTTTGTCAGCTCAGCGTGTGTGTGTGTGTGTGTGTGTGTGTGGTGTGTGTCAGGGGGGCTGTAGTGGGGTGGGGGTATAATTTTCATGGCTAAATGAAAGGAACTGCAAGAATGTATACAATGTATATGTCATCTTTGATCAACTGAAATAATTTGTGCGGCCTTGCTGTATCCACCTATATGGCTCCACTGCACGCCAGGCTTCCATTTATTGTTGTTGTTGTTGTGTGTGTGTGTTTGCACACACTTTCAGTGGTGCCTGTCTCCTCCTCAGTATTCCCCTTGTGCTCCCGTGGCCTTTCCGCTGTAAGACAAGCTCTGCGTTACTGTCACTAGCCGTTATAATGTATACACACAAAAAAGAGGCCTTCCCCCACGTAGTGCACATACAGAATCGCACCTACACCTACACAACACACATACCGACTCACACATACCGACTCACACAATACATGTATTTGCATGCATAATATATAAATCATGCAATATACATGCCTTCTCTGCTTTCCCTCGCCCTCCATTGCTCGCCCCATTCTTGTTCTCGCGCTGTGTTTCTCTCTGTTCTCCACCTCTCCACTGCTTCCCTCCTTCGTCTTTTTCTCGCCCTCTGCCTTTAGCGCCCCTGCTTTACTGACACCTCTTACAGGACAGGATATTCCATCATCTGTGGCTCTTTTTAAGTTTCATACTCATTGGGGCGTCCGGATAGTGTAGCTGTCTATTCCGTTGCCTACCAACACGGGGATCGCCGGTTCGAATCCCTGTGTTACCTCCGGCTTGGTCGGGCGTCCCTACAGACACAATTGTCCGTGTCTGCGGGTGGGAAGCCGGATCTGGGTATGTGTCCTGGTCGCTGCACTAGCGCCTCCTCTGGTCGGTCAGGGCGCCTGTTCAGGGGACTGGGGGGAATAACGTCATCCTCCCACGTGCTATGTCCCCCTGGCGAAACTCCTCGCTGTCAGGTGAAAAGGGGCGGCTGGCGACTCCACATGTATGGGAGGAGGCATGTGGTAGTCTGCAGCCCTCCCCGGATCGCCAGAGGGGGGTGGAGCAGCGACCGGGGCGGCTGGGAAGAGTGGGGGTAATTGGCCGGATATAATTGGGGAGAAAAGGGGGATTAAAAAAAGAAAAATTTTGATTCTCATCCTCTAGCCTTTGTGGGTTGGACGGCTTGTTTAAACCGATGCACCAATGAACGAAGTTCTCGTGACTTGTGATTCCTCCTCCGTCCATCTGTCTTGGCTCCTCGCACGCACGCACTTAAAAGCAGAGGCCACGCCGCCCCAAACTTCTCCCCGTGATGATATCATTGTGTTGCGGCGCCTCCTAATGCGGCAGGCCGAGGCGGGATGAAGGCACTGGGGCTGGCATGTCTGATTTGATTCGCCCCGACAACAAAGGACCATTTGGGAGACCCGTAACCACGGCAACTCCCATCACAACATTCTGGGCGGCTGGTCACCAGGGCGGGTCGTCGGAGCGGGTGTTTCATCCGAGCATCCATTTTTAATGGCCAGTGTACTTAGTCTCTCTCTTCCTGGGTTCGTCTCCCTGCGGTCCCATCTCTGAGGAGGCGAAGCAGCCGCACTTGGTGGAAAAAGCCCCCATTACATATTTATTGTTCTTAGTCTTAATTATTGAGCCAAAGGGGATGTGGGTTTCTGTCTCTGTCTCTCTATCTCTCCCCGTCTCTCTCTCTCCCAGTTTTTGCTTGGGAAAATCGGTCTGTCTGCCTGTCCATCTTTTTTCCTCTTTGGCTTTATCTGGGGTTCTGTGATGGAAGAGGACCTCCTCTTTGGGGGGGGGGGTGTTAATGTACAGGAGTTACTTATGCTGATGTTGTGAAATGGACACGTCACTGTAGTTTTTTATATAAAATTAAGAGTTGTATAAAATTAAAACAAAATCAGTTCTACCACTCTCTCTCTCTATCGCTGTCTGTCTGTCTGTCTCTCTCTCACTCACTCTGTCTCCCTCTCTCTGTCTCTGTCTCTCGCTCTGTGTCTCTATCTCTGTCTCTCTCCCTCTATCGCTCTCTCTCTCTCTCTCGCTCTGTCTCTCTATTACTCTGTGTCTCTGTGTGTCTCTGTCTCTCACTATCGCTCTCTGTCTGTCTGTCTGTCTGTCTGTCTCTCTCTCGCTCACTCTGTCTCCCTCTCTCTCTGTGTCTCTATCTCTCTCTGTCTCTCTCTCTCTATCACTCTGTCTCTGTGTGTCTCTCTGTGTCTCTATCTCTCTGTCTCTCACTATCGCTCTCTGTCTGTCTGTACGTCTGTCTGTCTGTCTGTATGTCTGTATCTGTCTGTCTGTCTCTCTCTCGCTCACTCTGTCTCCCTCTGTGTGTGTGTGTGTGTGTGTGTGTGTGTGTCTCTGTCTCCCGCTCTGTCTCTATCTCTGTGTCTCTCTCCCTCTATCGCTCTGTCTCTCTCTCTCTCTCTATTACTCTGTGTCTCTCTGTGTGTATCTCTCTGTCTCTCACTATCGCTCTCTGTCTGTCTGTCTCTCTCTCGCTCACTGTCTCCCTCTCTCTCTAAGTGTCTCTCTATCACTCTGTCTTTGTGTGTCTCTCTCTGTCTCTCACTATCGCTCTCTGTCTGTCTGTCTCTCTCTGTCTTTCCCTCCATCGCTCTTCCTCCGAGTGACTGCTACTCTCTCTTTTCTCGTTTTGCAAAGCCCCCTTTACCAGCTGCTCTGCTCGCCCCCGCATGTGAAGAAAGTTACCAGAGTAAACTTGTTTTCTCCACATTCTGCACTTTTACAATGTGGTGCTGTGAAAAGCTAAGTATTCAGATACTCCTGTGCAATGCAGACAATGGAGGTGGCGTGTTATATAGGTGCTTCTCAGACTGGATACCAAGTCGAAGACAGGCTGTTTTCCTTTTGGGGTTCCTGCATTCGATCGGCGTTCATACGTCACCGCTCACGTGCGCCGCCGAGTTGAAGCGTCTGGACTCTGGGTAAAGACGCGGCGCTTAATGGCTTCCTTCACCCCTGCTGCAAATCGACAGCTGTGCATGCAGATGTGATGAAGTGCCCGCATCCTTTTCGGGCTGTGATATCTATCGATCGCAGGGGTTGGTTCACATTCTTCTACGCGTTGTCCTTGGCAGCAGGACGGAGCGTGGCCGCGGCGAGAGGGCCCGGCGTGCCACAGCCCTGCACGCCCCTCCATGTTATTTTAAGTTATGCCCATCTATTATTCCCGTCTCTCGGCTGACCCGAATCAATCCGAGGACAAATGACGTTGTAACCCCATCTCTCTCTCTCTCTCGAGTCGTTTTCAACGTGATATTTGAGAAGATTGATTAAGACATGTATTTCTGGACCATTCTCTCCATCACCCGCCCCCCTACCCCACCCCCACCCCCCACCCCCGACCTTCAAGCTGCTGTTGCATTTTTTTGCGTGTGCTTATTTTGGACTTGTTGAGTTTCCCATGGCTGTATTTCCGTGCGGCTAATTTCGGGCTTGCTCAAGGTAAGCTGCTGGCCCGGCGTGGTACCTCCAGGGCGGGGGGAAAGGGGCCGAGGCGTGGCTCTGGCCGGGGGCAAACCACACGGGAGACGGAGAACACCCGGCACCCCGCAGTTCAGACGGGGCTTCTCCTCGTCTCCGCTCGAGCCACCCATCACGGGACCTCCCGCTGGAGAAGAAGGGCGCGTGTCTTTCATAATAGGCCATTCCTTCACGTGCGGTGCGCCGCAGTATTCGGCGAATGCTCGCAGCGAGGTTCGTGAACTATTGTGTGGCTCCTCCGCCTCCTCCTCCTCCTCCCTCTGGGAGAAACTGGCTCTTCACTCGGTCATTGTGGTCTTCTTGGTTTTTTTTGCATGTGTGTTTATGCATGCTTATGTAAGCGCATACTTGGGGGGGTCAAAGGTAAATGGAGGTGCAAGACGGGGAGGACGCGGCGAGGTGAAGTGCTAGAGTATTTTCTTCACACGTCTGGACCGGTCCACTAAACGCCGAGGCCGTTACGGAGGCGAGTGATGGAGACGGACGAGCGGTGCAGTGCAGGCTCCTTAAAAGGGTCGGTTACTGAAAGGGTTATCTTATTTCTGGGCCAAAGGAAATCCATATTTTATTTGATGTGAGAGTTGCTCAAGGCCTTTAAATTATTACCGCTCTACCCCACCTGCCTGAGGAGGCCACATAGGCAGGTAGAAAGGCACGTGTGTGTGTGTGTGTGTGTGTGTGTGTGTGTGTGTATGTGTGTGTGTGTGTGTGCTTGTGCAGACAAACGTGGTTGGATGTCCGCACCCATATGTGCATCCATGTGTGTTTTTGGTGCATCTGCTCTTGCACTTGTCCGCGTAAATGTCTGTGTCAGTGTGCGTCTTCGTCCCGTTTGTGCACAGGCGCTTTGTTTTTTGTTGTTTTTTTTGCAAGATATCCGAATACGCGAGCGTTTATTCCTGTACATACTCTCTTCTGGAGTCGTGCCATTAGCCATCCACAGTGTCTGATGCGCCCGGGCCCTATTTAGCCTAGCATGTGTTCCGGGACACAAGGCAACAGTCGGACCGTAACCGCACTGCGGGGGTCATCCATCCGTAGATCTTTCCCCCTCCATCCCTCCATCCATCCATGCACTAAAATACATTACAGAGATGACTGCCTCTGATGTGCTACATCCCCTCCGGACTGAAGGGCCCTCCTCTACTGTACATAGCTGGAGGCAGGGCGTGTTAATGCCACAGTAACAAACGCTCCCAATCACACACGCACGCACGCACACACACACACGCACACAAACTTTGCTCTTTATAACCCCCCCCACCCCCTCACCGGTCTCTCTCTCTCTCTCTCATTTTCTCTCTCTCTCGCTCCTCTCCTCCCTCCCTCTATTCTACTTGCTTTATGACCCCCTCACTAATTCACCGCTCAATTAGCCCGCAATGAGGTTTCCACTAAAGGCTGGGTAAATAGGTAATTACATGTAGTCATCCTCCCACCTCTCGCTAATCCACTCAACTTCACTCCGCTCCTTCCTGTCTACTCTCTCCCTCTCTCTCTCCCCCTCTCTCCCACTATCATGGAAGGCTGCCAGATATGGTCCAATAGAGGCCCAGCATGGGCCTGTTAGTCACAGCTGGCTTAACCCTTCAATTGGGCACACTCAGCACTCTGCCCGGCTCACCATTTTCAGCAGTTTTCAGCCCACATCCCTTTTGTTTGGCACACTTTATGATCAGAACGAGAATATCGCTGCAACCTGTTCATCGAGCGGGAAACGCATTATATTTCCGAACAATTAGAGGATGAAGAGAGAGATTTTAGATGGGGTACGTTTTTTAAAGCATCAGCTACTCTGGCCAGTCAGGAAGTATCGGTTAGACACGTGGAATGAATGCCAACAGTGCAGTACGTGGATGGAGGTTAGGTTTTGGGTTTGCATGGGTTTGGCATACAGAGAGCTGCCTCTCTGCATTCTGGGTTAGGGTTAGCCACCCGATGGTCCCATTCAAGCATCGTTGCTGTCTCCATGGCAATATACAGTACATTGTATTTGTTTCTTTCTCTCTCTCTCTTTTTTGGGGGATTTTTTCCCCTCTTTTTCTCCCCTATCGTCAGTTGTACTTGGCCAGTTACCCCACTCTTCCGAGCCGTCCCAGTCGCTGCTCCACCCCCTCTGCCGATCCGGGGAGGGCTGCAGACTACCACGTGCCTCCTCCGATACATGTGGAGTCACCAGCCGCTTCTTTTCCCCTGACAGTGAGGCGTTTCGCCAGGGGGACGTAGCGCGTGGGAGGATCACGCTATCCCCCTGCCCCCTTCCCCGCCAAACAGCCGCCCCAACTGACCAGAAGAGGCGCTACTGCGGCGACCAGGACACATACCCACATTCGGCTTCCCACCCGCAGACACGGCCGGTTGTGTCTGTAGGGAAGCCCGACCAAGCTGGAGGCAACGCGGGGATTCGAACCGGCGATCCCCGTGTTGGTAGCCAACGGAAATTGTATTTTTTTTCTATGAAGAAAAGCGAGGAATGGAGCGTGCGTATCAGCTTTACTGTGGTCAAATGTGATTGGTCATTACTGTGTTGTCAGCTGTTCCTGCATGATATATAAATGGCAGTTCAACATTATGCATGCTAGCAAGGGCGGTCCATTTTTTGATAACGAAGACGCAGCAAAGTGAATTTTCTTCATTCCCCTGTCTGGGAGTAAGCTTCTCCTTGCAAGGAGACGCTGAGGAGACGGAGGAGGAAGAGGGAATAACGCGCGTGAACCAAACCTTTAAATCTCAATAGGAAAAATGGACTGCATTTTTCCACAAATCGGGCTTTTGAATGTATGAAATGAAGCAAACTTTGCAGCAGCAGCACCAAGGTCATTGAATTAATTATTGACAAAGATGGGAAGAGATTAACCTCCAAATAGGATACTTGACTGACATTGGGGGGCTCCGTTTTTAAAAAATTTTTTGGAGAGAGGGGTGGGGGGGGGGTATTGGCCAGGCAGAGGCTGACACAGCTGAGGAGGCAGGGACCGAAAGGTTTGCGGTGCCATTCCGGATACGGGGGAAGGCACAGCAAACTGTGTTTGGTGACAGAGGTGGAGCTGACGGTGGTGTGGGAGAGGAACAGGAGAAAGGGGGGAGGTAAAAGGTGAGGCAAAAACATATATATATATATATACTATATTCATCCCTGTGGGGTAATTACGCTCTGCATTTAACCCATCCTAGCTGTGTAGCTAGGAGCAGTGGGCACCCGGGGACCAGCTCCAGTTGGTCTTGCCCTGCCTCCCTCGGTCAGGGGCACAGACAGGAGCATTAACTCCAACATGCATGTCTTTTAGATGGTGGGGGAAACCGGAGCACCCGGAGAAAACCCACCGCAGGCATGGGGAGAACGTGCAAACTCCACACAGAAAGGACCTGGAATGACCCCCCCCCCATTTTGGACGACACCGGGGTTCGAACTCAGGACCTTCTTGCTGTGAGGCGCAGCGCTAACCACTGCGCCACTGTGCCGCCAAGAAGAGGGAGAGGGTGAATAGGGTTGGGGCTTCGATTGCATCTGATCGAATACGAATCCAGAATCAGATCTGCTTATTGAATCCAAATCTCTTCGCATCACATATGTGTGTAGACGTACACACGTGACGTCATAATGCCGTACGTGGTTTTATTGTAGCACAGCAACCGGTGGCAGCTATGAAAGAAAGGTCTGGATTATGGAAGGGGGTGGGGGGGGGTCGGTGAGTCATTCTTTAACTCGGAGCTTCTCATATCCGGCTGTCTTATCAACACAGAACTTACTATTGACCCCCGACTCTATCTGCGAAAGATGGAGGGAAGAAGGAAAAAAAAAGGTGGAGAGGAAGAGGGGAAGGAAGGTCGAGAGCTGAGCGACGAAGAGGACGTGATGAGTACAGCGGGAAAGACTAAATCCACGTCTGAATCAATCACGTTTTCCCTCCCCTCCTCTCCTCGGTTTGTCTCATTGATCCCCCCCCCCCTCCCCCGGGGTCTTGACAGCCGACCCAGAGGACGGCTGGTGGATTTGCCGAGCTGCGTCTCCCATCTCAAGCCTCTCCGTGGTTTGCTGCTGTGTTTCATCCAGTGACTGGCGTTCATCATCTCTAATTCATGTGATTCTCGTGAAGCGAAGGAGCCCGGCTATGTGGTTGAGACAGGCCGACCAGAGGAGTTCGGCTGTAATTTATAACGAGAGCAAAGAGACAGACGAGAGAATTAGAGAGTGAATTGATTGACTGGGGCAGTGGAGAGACGATTATGCGTTCAAAGAAAGATGGACATCAAAAGAGGGTGTGTGTAGGTGTCAGACACTGGGAGGGGTAGGGGCGTCCGAGTAGATTGCCGGTTCGAATCCCTGCGTTACCTCCGGCTTGGTCGGGCGTCCCTACAGACACAAGTGGTCGTGTCTGCGGGTGGGAAGCCGGATGTGGGTATGTGTCCTGGTCGCTGCACTAGCGCCTCCTCTGGTCGGTTGGGGGAATAGCATGATCTTCCCACGCGCTACGTCCCCCTGGCGAAACTCCTCGCTGTCAGGTGAAAAGAAGCGGCTGGCGACTCCACATGTATGGGAGGAGGCATGTGGTAGTCTGCAGCCCTCCCCGGATCGGCAGAGGGGGGGTGGAGCAGCGACCGGGGCGGTTTGGAACAGTGGGGTAATTGGCCGGACACAACTGGGAAGAAAAAGAGGGGAAATTCCCAACAAAAAAAAGAAAAAAGGATTTGGAGTGGTCGAAATCCAGCAAGGCCTCATCCAACAGCAATGCCGCAACATGACAAGTCGAAGACAGTTGAATCGGTTCATCTGGATGCAACGTTTACTGAGAGAAACGTAAGTGGCCTCATCAGTCTTGGCTGACTGCAGGTACCCCCACCCTTATAAATGAGACCGTGGCAGAACCACCGAAACCAACCATCGGTTTCTTAAGCACATTTCCGTGACCATTAACTACAGTTACAATGGCCATGTGTACTATTCACAGAGGATTTTGGAATAGTTGCAGTCACAGCATTGTACCCCCCACCCCCCCCCCCCCGGTTCAGGGATGGTCGTTCCCTCCTCACATAGATGGTCAAGCATCCCCAAATCCTCTGTGAATAGTACACATGGCCATTGTAACTCTAGGTAATGGTCACGGGTTTGCATATGAACCCGATGGTTGGTCTCGGCGGTTCTGCCACGGTCTCGTTTAAAAGGGGTGGGGGTACCTGCAGTCAGCCGAGACTGACGAGGTCACTTAGATGAGTGATGGAGCGCTTCTCTCAGTGAACGCTGTGTCCGGATGAACTGGTCCAACTTTGTTTGACTTTCTTACCTGGGTTATTGAGCATGCAAGAAGACACGAAGACCAAAGAGGTTAATGGCAGCTGACTCAAGCGTTGGGTATGGAGGACCGGCTTTGACTTGGAACCGGCGCCAATGTTCCAGTCGTTTATGGGTGGTCACCCCATTGGCATTAAATGCAGTGTGACAGTGCCGCAACTCCGTGAAACGACCGTGGGCCCCGGGAAGGACCAGATATCTGGGTCTTCGCTGTTGCTTTTATGCGGGACAGTGACATATGCACTCTGTGTTTTGATGTAACATGGAAAAAAGGAAAACACCGAGTCTCTGGCCTCGGTGTGTGATGACTCTTTTTTTCTCTACACTCCTCAAAAGCCAGAACGGTTCAGCACTACCCTGTCTGTAGGAGGCCATCATCCTAACCCTTCAGATGGCAGATGTTGGATTATATGCCTTTTAACGTCAACAGTCTGCTTCAAAGCACACTCACTGGCTAATTTTGGGGTGTGTGTGTGCATGGATGAGTGCACTTGTGTGTGTGTGTGTGTGTGTGTGTGTGTGTGTGTGTGTGTGTGTGTGTGTGTGTGTGTGTGTGTGTGTGTGTGTCTTCCAGGTTTTTCCTGAACCTGAAACCACCTATCTTGTGGGGACATTTTATGGGTCCCCACGAGGAAAAGGGTCTATTTTAGGGTTAGGCCTTTTTTAGGCTTTAGGGATAAGGTTAGAATTAGGATTAGGTTAAGGTTAAGGTTAGGGTAAGGGTTAATGTTAGAATTAGGATTAGGTCAAGGCTAGGGTAAGGGTTAAGGTTAGAATTAGGATTGGGTTAAGGTTAGGGTATGGGTTAAGGTTAGGATTAGGTTAAAGTTAGGGTAAGGGTTAAGGTTATAATTAGGATTAGGTTAAGGTTAGGGTAAGGTTTAAGGTTAGAATTAGGATTAGGTTAAGGCTAGGGTAAGGGTTAAGGTTAGAATTAAGATTAGGTTAAAGTTAGGGTAAGGGTTAAAACTAGAATTAGGATTAGGTTAAAGTTAGGGTAAGGGTAAGGGTTAAGGTTAGGATTAGGTTAAGGCTAGGGTAAGGGTTAAGGTTAGAATTAGGATTAGGTTAAAGTTAGGGTAAGGGTTAAAACTAGAATTAGGATTAGGTTAAGGTTAGGGTAAGGGTTAAGGTTAGAATTAGGATTAGGTTAAGGCTAGGGTAAGGGTTAAGGTTAGAATTGGGTTAAGGTTAGGGTATGGGTTAAGGTTAGAATTAGGATTAGGTTAAGGTTACAGTAAGGGTTAAGGTTAGGATTAGGATTAGGTTAAGGTAAGGGTTAAGGTTAGAATTAGGATTAGGTTAAAGTTAGGGTAAGGGTTAAGGTTAGAATTAGGATTAGGTTAAGGTTACAGTAAGGGTTAAGGTTAGAATTAGGTTAAGGTAAGGGTTAAGGTTAGAATTAGGATTAGGTTAAGGCTAGGGTAAGGGTTAAGGTTAGAATTAGGATTAGGTTAAGGTTACGGTAAGGGTTAAGGTTAGGGTAAGGATTAAGGTTAGGAATGTAGTATGTAGGTATGATGGTTAGGGTAAAGGGTTAGGGAATGAACGTAGTCAATGAGAGGTCCCCACAAGTATAGGGTGACATGGTATGTGTGTGTGTGTGTGTGTGTGTGTGTGTGTGTGTGTGTGTGTGTGTGTCCCATGTCTAAATGTAAAACGAATAAATGTTTCATTCTAAAGTTTCTGGTGAGTGGAAAAGTTTTACTCTGAACTCTTGCTCACCCCAACCCGAATCCAACAATCAAGTTCTGTCCTAATTCAAAACCAGAACCTTACAAAAAAACCCCACAAAAAAAACGCCTTATAAAAAGGGGGACCAAAAACGATACAGGACAAGGGAGACGTAGATGTCTCCCCCCCCCCCCCCCCAGTATTTGTGTGTTGCCGTGATACAACAAATGCTAAACATGTCCACACTGGTGTCTCTTTGAGTCTGCCACTGGTCCGAGGGCACAAATGGAATAAGTTAATTAGTGTGTCTAATTTGGCTTGGTGGCTCAGCTTTGGGACTATCAAATCAAATTAAGAAACTCAATGTTCTTTTCCATGACTCACAGTTTGCCCAAAGCGAGGTCTTTTAGAATCAGTCCTCTGTCTCCCTCGTACCAAACACCTTCTCCATTTGTGCCGCATGCCTTCCTTGTAGTATGCCTCTCTCCCCTCATCGTCAGCGCCCCCCCCTCTCCCCCTCTCCCCCCTCCCGTCTCTTTCCGTTCATTTTGGGATCGTCCTCTCTCCCCCTCAAGTATTTTCATTCCATTGCTCCTATCGCTCTTGCGCCTCCATGCCTCATTTGTCCACCCCGAGCCCTTGGTCTACTGCGCGGTCTACGACACAGGCCTTTCTTCGCCACCCTCTGACCTTTGACCTCACACACGGCGCCTCCTTTCCATCTCTCGCAGTTCCACCTCTTTCTCCTGATGCCCCTTCTTCCTTCTCTCTCTTGCTAAGGGGAAATAGGGGGCTGGGGGGCTGCAGCGCCCCCTATTGGTGGGTGCAGCCCCCCCCAGCCTGTAGAGGCGGGTGGCTGTGTAACATCTTAGACCCAACAGTATGCCTAACTTTTCCTAACGTACAAGTGCAAAAACATAAAACATACTGTAACGTGCATGGATAAGAAGACGCCCCGACCGACCAGAGGAGGCGCTAGTTTAGCGATCACGACACACACCCACACCCGGCTTCCCGTAGGGACGCCCGACCAAGCTGGAGGTAACACGGGGATTCGATCCGGCGATCCCCGTGTTGGTAGGCAACGGGATAGACCTCCACGCCACCCGGACGCCTAGAATGTCCATGTTTAACAATAAAGCGAGTAAACACTTTATTCCAAATCTGCTACACACGCGCCTTACAAACAAAACAATGACGTCATACTATAGCGACCCGGCGGGGGGAAGCGGTCGCTCTGACTGTCGGCGCCGGTTCCACGCCGCGGGAGCGCAATGGCTGACGGGACCGTTAATGTTCGATTTAAAATTGTGTTTTAACGACGTGGTTTTCGTGCTGTGGTTATTGTGTTGTTGTTTTGAGGGTTCGACTCTGACTAATTAGGAGACCGTGACTGGGACTGACATGGGGAGGGGGGCTCGTTACGCGTTCTGGCCCGTGTGAATGAAAGAGCACTTCCGGGGTCGTGCGGTGTATGGGGCAGGCGAGTTCAGATTAAAAAGAGCCTCTCGACTCGTTCTTCCACGCCGGCTCGCCGCACTACGTTTCATTTTAGTTAGCACCCCCCCCCTACATCTACGTCGGTTAGTACGTGGACCACGTGTCAAGTCCAGGAGCCAGTCTTGGTGTCCGCCGTGACCCCAGAGAGACGCGTGACGGGGCGGGCTCGTTGGCAGACAAGACGGTTTCTAACGAAGTAATGGAGGCTAACGTTATTTGAACGGCCCAGGGTGCGACTGTGGTCCCCAGCAGCTGAATAGATGGAGGCTGTCTGTTGGGCCTCCGGTAAATAATACCACAGCCACAGCCACCGATAGTGTAATCTGCTGCCAACCCCGCCTCTCTCTCTCTCTCTGTGTGTGTGTGTGTGTGTGTGTGTGTGTGTGTGTGTGTGTGTGTGTGTGTGTGTGTGTGTGTGTGTAATGTTATCCGTCTCCTCTCTTTTGTCTTCAGTTACTTCTTTTTTTTTATCCGTAACTGTGTTTTCCCACTCTGCTTTTTTCTTTCTTTCTTTTTCCTGCCTCCATCACCCCACCACCCCACCACCCCCAGCCCCTCCACGTGTTATCTTATCTTCTTAATTAATGTGACATGCTGCGAAGTGAGATACTAAATAATGCAGGCTTTTCCAGTGTCACTGAGTCGCTTGTGACTGATTAGCGGCCACACAGACAGTCCGCACACGCACAACCTGACACACACACACACACACACACTGCACAGACACACACACACTGCACTCGTGCACACTTTGAATGAAAGTTATCCTCTGCTTTATGTGCGGTCCATGATACGAGCACATCTGCCATTTGCTCCATTTGTTTTACCCCGGAATTCGGCTCCTTCGCACAAGCGTCACGGCAATCGAAGTAGTACTCGCTCATTCTGAAAGTTCTCATATGCCATTAAAGTACCATGAAAGTACATGCAAATGAGTGCCGGGGCCCTGGGCGTCCTCATGCAGAACACAGGGCCCTCTGTGGAGCGTGTAATGTGTGAGGTGTTTATTGTGGCCACCGGTACCATTTAGTACCGCATTAGGTAAATACGGCATGCGATGTATACAGTAGTTACAGTAATACATGCTTGGGGCGCGGTTGTCCAAATTAATACCCTTTCACAAAGTGGATGATGTAGTGCGCCGTCTCATACATGTCACGTTGTTTGGTTTCCCATTTGTGCCAAGGGAGATCGAGGTTATCCCAAAAAGCAATCGTTTTGGAGCAAACCAAGTGGAAAAAGCCGGCGTGTGTGTGTGTGCGCGTGCGCGCGCGTGTGGGTTTATTTGTTTGCCGTGTTGGCACACGGGATGCCAGGAGTTCTGGGTTCCAGCGCTCTGCCCCCTCCCCTCCCCTCCCCCCAAACTTTTTTTTTTTAATCAAATGGTTGCATCTGTGTCTGGCCCTGGATGACATTATGGAGCCTGGTTAGCAGGGGCAGGGATTAGGACTTTGCTGGTGGTGTTGGCTCTGTCCAGTTTTGGATCACCCGCGATCGCATGCAAACATAGACATATATACACAGTGCACACACACACACACACACACACACACACACACACACACACACACACACACACACATACATAAAGATGCATGCATGCCTTTACACATGCAGACTTGCAGAGATAAACACATGGATATGAAGCTGTCAGTCCCAAACCACACTCACATGCACACATGCACACATGCATCCGAGCTCATATAGTCGTGGGCACTTGCATGTAGAAAGATTGAGCCCATGCACTGGCAGTCAGTCGCAACACACCCAAAAAGGTACACACGCATGCACACACATGGATTAATGTGCCTGGTGATATGCATGGGCCAGAACGCATGCATATGTACCCGTCCACTCAGGCAAAAGAGGCTTGCACCGCACTCATTTAAACACACTTGTATCTGTCAAGCTCTTATTATCTACCTTACCCCCCCCCGCACGTGTGTGTGTCTCTCTCTCTCTGTCTCTGTCACTGTGTGTGTGTGTCTCTCTCTCTCTTTGTATCTGTTTGTCTCTGTCCCTCTCTCTGTCTTTCTGTCTTTCTCTCTCCCTGTGTGTCTTTCACTATTGCTTTCCTTCTGTGTGTGTGTGTGTGTGTCTCTCTCTCTCTTTGTATCTGTGTGTCTCTCTCCCTCTCTCTGTCTTTCTGTCTTTCTCTCTTCCTGTGTGTCTTTCACTTTTGCTTTCCTTTTCTGTGTGTGTGTGTCTCTCTCTCTCTCACTCTCTCTCTCTGTCTCTCTCTCTCTCTGTCTGTGTGTGTGTCTCTCTTTCTTTCTCTGTGTCTTTGTGTGTGTGTGTCTCTCTCTCTCTCTCTCTCTCTCTCTCTCTCTCTCTCTCTCTCTGTCTGTTGTTCTCTTGCTACTGTGAAATTGTGGACAGCAGGAACGATCCTTCATGTCTTCTTGGGTCAGGTGATCTCAGCTATGAGTGGTGAGATTTCTGACACGCAGACAAACACCTGACTTTTTTACCACCAGACAGTCACATCAGTCCTCACAGATGCAAGGAGAGAGAGAGAGAGAGAGAGCGAGAGAGAGAGAGAACGGCAAGCTTTTCACACGAAAAGAGGGGAGACGACACAGGGGAGAGAAGGAGAGAGAGACAAAGGACATGATGTAAAGAGTGCTGGGTAGCTTCGGTGAGCAAGAAGGATGGGAAGAGATTACCAAGTAGTTTTGACCATTTTTTGAGAGAAAATAAATAAGTGTTACAAGCACAAAGGGAGGAGAGAATGGGACAAAGGGAAGGCAAGGTATGGAGGGAGGGAGGGAGAGAGAGAGAGAATTGGAAAAAGAAACGCCAGCGGCATTGAACTGTCTGTTGGTCCTGTGCCGCGTTCGCCACAGTCACCAGACGACACGACACAATCCCTCCCCGCTCTAATCTCTCCATCGTCTATCTGTCCGTCCCTCCATCCCTCCCATCCATCCTTCCGCTCTTCCTCTCTGCGAGCGTTCATTTGTTTTCGTCACCGTCGGTGTGAAGTAGTGCGGTGTTGTGAGTCGCGCCGCAGATGAATTCAGCATTGAAGTGTGTTGTGGCAGCGAGCCTGTGATGTTTTAATGATGAGTGTTTGTCATGAGCTGAAATTTGTCAGCTATTTTTGTAATCTCCCCCGCACGCGCGCGCGCACACACACACACACACACACACACACACACGCACACGCGCACACACATGCAGAAACACACCCCGGGCTATAAATGTATGGCCCTAATGAAGCAACGGTAGCATAAACAGCTGCACCAAGCAGGGAAGGCCTGGAGGGGAACGCACACATTTCAAGTTGGGTGTGTGTGTGTGTGTGTGTGTGTGTGTGTGTGTGTGTGTGTGTGTGTGTGTGTGTGTGTGTGTGTGTGTGTGTGTGTGCAGGCAGACAATTGCAGGCAGTTTTCTTGGATTTTGTATTTTTTGGTGCAATCTTAATAACGTCATCCCCCTTTCCTTTTTTCTCCTTCTTTCCATCTCTCTCTCTCTCTCTCTCTCTCTCTCTCTCTCTCTCTCTCTCGCTCTTTTCTCCAACTCTCTGCAGGTTGTGAGGGCTTGTGTCTATCTATCTACTGGTCAGTGAGGCAGTGAGCTCACGGTGGATACAGCATGCGGGTGTCAACATATCCCATGGTGCACTCTGCCGCACCGGGCCTGGTCCTCCTCAGCTTCCTCTTCCTTGCTGAAGCTGACTGTGAGTCCCTTCACACACACATGTGCACGCACACACACACATGCGCACACACATGCACACATACACACATGCACACACACACATTCACATACAGCATCAGAACAGGGTTGCACAAGCATACTGAGGGATAAATCTGATATATTTTTTAATTCAGGTTTTTTTGGCAGTAAATACACACACACACACACACGCACACATAATACTTTGCTTAGTGGCTTGGGTCAGAAAGGCCTGCATTTGTGTCACCCAACACCCAGCTGTATGTGTTTGTGTGAGTGTGTGTTGTGAGTAGCTTGTTTGACAAAAAGCCAGCTGTTTTTGTTCATCCCAGTATTACTTGGCACGGAAGACTGACCACATATGGCAAAACAGATCACTTCCCCACTTTGTGTGTGTGTGTGTGTGCGTGCGCGCCAGCACTCGCGTGGCAGTGGCTGGTATGCCTGAACATGTATTTTCATGTATTTCTGTGTGCAGTTATGTGCGCGTGTACTTGTACTTGGAAGCACATCTACTGGTTTTTGCTTGTGTGCTGCGAGCATGGCTGGCCAGCGTTTGGAGCACCAGGTTCCACCGGGTCGGCTTGGCGTGATCTGTTGGTGGTCAGCGGTGGGGATTTGGATTTGACAACAGTGATGGTGAAACGGCCTGGATGAGGCTGAGCACAAGATAGGAACGAAGATAGAAA
This sequence comes from Lampris megalopsis, assembly GCA_022114975.2. NCBI lineage: Eukaryota > Metazoa > Chordata > Actinopteri > Lampriformes > Lampridae > Lampris > Lampris megalopsis. The sequence continues at coordinate 36,015 of JAJHIY020001944.1, forward strand.
GCAGCGTGGGAAGAAGAACGGAAGAGAGGAGGGGAATTTCTTTTTTTTGGGAGAGAAAATGATCAGGAGAGGGGAAAGTAGAGGATTTTAGAACGAAGTCGCCAGGCGTATTTTCTGAGGGTTCGGGCTTCGATGGTTTCTGGGAATTGCTTGTTATCATCGATGAGAAGCTGATTACATCCTGATTACTGTGTCATTGAGGTTACATCGGTATGCCCACCACAGCACTGCTCTGTACTAAAGTTTGACCCCATATAATTTGGCTTTCAGTATTCCAAATGTCGTACAAAAGATACTTAAGTGAGAGTAAAGGTTCATTTGTTTTGAACCCCAGGCCTCATTAAAGCATCATTTGGGTTTGTACAGACAAAAACATCACTGATCGCTCCAGCGTTGAGAAACTGACCACTTTGCTTAATCTTCTCGCTGGGCTTCACCACAATCAGATGGGGCTAAATTGTTAAAGTCCTGAAAAACCGTGATATATCTCCTTTTCAGAAAAGCCGGAAGTTCACAGTATAGATAGATAGATACTAGATAGGATATCTGGAGGAGGGTGTGTGTAACTATGGTGTCCGATCGATCCTACTAGTCAGGGGGACTGCAAACTGTAAATGATGTTTGTGTTTAACAGACTTGTTCCCTTCTGGTTAGGCTGGAGGTTATCCCGCTTGTGGACATCCTTCCTGGTCCAGAAATAGCCAAAGTGGTTAATAAAACCAAGACCGGTGGCAACACGGAAATTGAGAAGCCAGAGTCGCATGCTGAAAATACCGCTAAATGCTCACAGGATTCTCTCAGTGTAGGAATGGGACCAGAATAAAATGCATATTTTTCCAAAGCTCTCAATCGTTACTGCCAGTATCTGAAAGTCCCGCTGTAGTTTAACAGACTGTTTGAGCCTAGTGCCATTCGTGCCAATGTGCACAATAGTAGTGAGGCCAGTCAGGTGGCAGTCAATGAGAACGGGGGCAAGTTCAACGATGTCCAAGGTTTTCACTCCAGTTACACAGTAGGTGATTCCATTTGGGACTTCAGCAGATCTAATTATGGAATCATCAACCAGGAGGACCTCGGGCTCTCCATCTACATAGCCACCACCCACCACTGTAGATGGAGAGATTGGGCAGACAGAAGTAGGGGGCTGTATTGACCATGAAGTTGTATCATCTGTGTAGTTGACCACAGGTGCGTCTACACCAAGCACAGATTTCCCATGATGAGCAGCGGAGGTAGGTAGCAGCGAAGACATGGCCTGCATCTTGGGTAGATGGTTTGCTAGCAGAGGCTTGCAACCGCAGATGCTTGCCCTGCAGAGTTATGGGCAGGTGGGTCAGAGTGTTTCTTGACCCAGGGCACAGCGCCGAGTTCATATGTAGGTCGTTGCGTGGTGGGGGGCCACATACCCAGCTAGCGTTGACTCAGCTAGTGGTGCAAAAAAGTTCAAGAGCAGCAGCGGATCCTCATCCCTATCTGTGCCGAAAAGAGGGAGAGAAACTCTTCTCCACTTTCCTTTAACTGCTGAAGCCCAAGAGAGGGCATCCCCGGGAGCCGAGACTGGGCGGGGTGGCTCCAAAGCGGCTAGCCACTCTTGGCGCTTAGTCTGTCACCGGAGAAGGTCATTGACCAGGCTTTCAATGGATGACAGCTCAGATTTAATGTTGAAAATCTCAGCAGCGGACTCCATCGTTGACCACTCGGTCCCTCACGTGGTCACACCACGACCGGGTTTGTAAAGTAGGGAGTTTCTCAATAATGGTTAAAAAAAAAAAGCGAAATAGTGAACCTATCCTTTAAAGGAAAGCTGAGTAGGCTGAAGCAGCCACAGGCATCCTGTAATGTTTCAAAAGCACACAGACACACACAACACAGACCACACTTGTATGCTTTCACACCTTATGCCCCCTCATCTTCTGGGTTAGTGTGAGGGGTGCCCAGTAAAAGGGTTGCCCAGTAAAAGACTCAGTCATTCATCAAAAGAATGGTGGCCTTAGACCTCCTGTATATGAAAAAGAGGAGGGTCACGCAAGAAAGGAGGGCAGAAAGGATATTTTTCCCTTTTCTGATCCCTCGGTGCTTTTCCTCGCTGTCGTCTCATTCTTACTTAGTACTCTATTGCTCTTTTCTGTCTCTCTCGCTCTCTCACAGCCTTGTAATCCCCTGAGAAAGTAAGGATGCAGGGCTTGAGGGGAGGGAAGATGGGGGGAGGCAGCTCGTTTCTTTCTTCATCTCATTGTGTATGACATGGGATGCCTCTTTCAATATCAACAGCGGGGGCTCAGACATTTGAAAGTTCAGAATTAAAATAGAGGCTGTTAGGACACTGAAATATTTGGTGCTTGTCGCGTGTGTGTGTGTTTCAGAAATGTTTAATGCAGTCTGAAGGGTGGGTTTTGGTTGCATTTATCTTCAGTGAAACACAACAAAACAGAGGCTTTAACAGAAGGTTAGGCTTTGTTTTTTGTCCTTTAAAAGAAAGCCTGCTCTTACTTCTAAAAACACCATCAAACAACACACCTACACAACATTAAACGTGTGCACATACACACACACAAACAAACACAAACTGACCAGAGGGTATTAAGAAACAACCGTATAACTGTATATTTAGAAACTGCGTGACAATACATTATATGCGGTACAATCAGCCTTCATGTAAGTGCTCATACAATAATGCCGATAGTGCACTTAGCTTTGCATGTGTGCGGACATTTGCGAGTACTGTGTGTTTGTGCACCTCTTCCATTCTCACTCAACCTCTCCTCTGCAGTCTTTGTTTCTCTGTGTGCATTTTGAGTGTGAGCATGCATGCGCATGTGTGATATCTATCCCATAGATTAAGAATAATGCCCTGATCCTGTTGCAAACTAGGCCAAATGCTCCGTGTTAGTGGTGAGATGCCATGTGCAGGAGCCTGCAACCCTCTGTGTGCCACTCACGGTGAGCAGGAGCAATTCACTTCGAAAGGTTCTCTCAACTGACCCTCATTTGCTACAGGACCAACAAGCTGTCATCCTTCCCCTCGGCCCTGGGATGAAACTGTAATAAGCCCAGTCGAAATACAGCACAACAAAATGGCCCCACTTTCATAGGCCCCAGCAGTGAAGGTATTGTTGTAGTGCAACCCAGTGTGTTGGTCAGCAAACTTTTACAGTCTTGAGACCATTGAGTGGATAATATTTCTGTAGTGGAGGTTATAGGTAATGTAAAACAAATCACCCTTGGTACTGACCATATCCTTAGTGACTTGTAAAACCAGCTCCTCTCCACTCTACTGTTTTTTGTTTTTTTATTTGCCCACTGTCATTACTGTATTATTGCCAATGTGGAGGAAAAAAAAACACGCTCCTGCAACAAAGTCAATATATACAACTTGCACAGGCATGAATGAACTCAGCATTTCTCATTTACTGGAAAAGTAAAATTTACTCATAACAGTTTTAAGTTCTCTGCAGCACTTAAGCAGCATGAAACTGTGAGATTTGATGTCTAATTGAACTGTCAGTATTTTACCAGATGGAGCGACGTCCTTGAGGCACAAAACTGACTATTCCGTTTCAAACTATTCAAGCATCCCACAATGAAACAAGACTTCCTTTATTTAAGCTTCTATAAGCAACGCACCTAGCACGACCCAACACTTATGAATTTCCATGTGAGTTCTCTTTTCAGTGCTCCTCTGGGCACATAGACAAAGGTAGAGGTCTATGGAGGACTACGTTAACAATCCTGCTCCCACCCACAACTGCATGATTTCTGATTGTTCCCGCCCATTCCCACATGTTTCATCCTAGTCCCACTTGCTGCCGCAGAGATTCTGATCACTCCTGTTTTCTATTGAAATCCTGACCACAGCAGCTTTCACATTACAAAAACAGTACTCTGTTAGCCCTTTATTATTTCTGACACTGGTTTTGAGTAAAGAAATAACAGAGTTTTAAACTCAAACAAATAGATTTAAGTTATGTAAATGAACACCTAATTAGCATTGATGCAAGAACAAAATTAAGGTACTACTATGAAATTAAATGACAGCAATCATAGATTACAACGTAGCTTTCTGTTTCCTTCCAAAGCAGACGTAGCAAGCCCATGTCACTATAACGCCACTTGCATGACTAGACTTGAAAAAGGAATCAGTCTTCTTCTACCTTTTCCTTTTGTGCATTCCTTGTTTCTTGCATAACAAAAAGAACAATGAGAATGTTGAACAATGTCAAACTCATTGAATGTCGCTGGCAAACTACCACTAACGCTAGCACATACTATCAAGCTAGCCAACATTGGTCTGCTATAGACTGCTAGCCCATGAATTAGCAGCTGGCTGAGACAACAGACATTGTAAACTGAGAGTGAAAGAGATGTCCCAAAAAAGAGGGGGACATTCAGTCTTTAACTTGCTATCTAGCTGTGAACATGGTATCTAACTAAATAATGTCAGCTACCATTAGCTTGCATTAAGTCTGTTCGCCACCTGGCTTTTATTTGGAATGATTGAGGTAGCTACCTAGCTAGCTAGCACAATAACTAGGATAGCCTATTTCTTTTGATGTTCAATGACTAATGTTAGGTGACACATCACATAACAAGACAAAGTTACAAAAGAAAATTCTACTTTACTAACTAGTTACGTAGCATTTTATACCTCTGATCTCTTATTCCCTAATCTGTCATCACTGCCAGCAGCGAGGGACAGAAGCACTGTTTCTGAATCCACGTACGTAACTTTAAAAAAAAAAAAATTTCTGATTTTCTCCCAATTTAGTGGCCAATCGATCCCTATTTTAATTCAAACACCCACCCTCGTACTGCATGCGTTCGCCAACTGCATCTCTCCGGCCGGCAGTCTCGAAGGAGACACCTCCCCACTTTCGTGACAAGGCGACTCCAGGCCGAACCACTGTTTTTTCCGACACACACAGAGACGCATTCACGTGACGAACACAAGCCGACTCTGCCCCCCTCCCGAAGACAGCGTTACCAATGATTGCTGCTTCATCGAGTCTGGCCATAGTCGGATCTGACGAGACCCGGGCGCGAACCCCAGTCCCCAGTGGGCAACTGCATCGACACAAAGCCGATGCTTAGACCGCTACACCAACGCGGACTTCCACGTACGTAACTTTACCATACTTCAAATATTTACTCTTGCCTCACCTGGTGGGTTTGTAAAATGGTTTAGATTGTCTGGATGGCCCTTCAATCAATCTAATTTACAATTAAATTTAGCAGAGTTTTATCCAAAGTGATGTACATCTGAAAGTTAATATAATATAAGCTAGGATCTAGTCAGAAGGCGACAATACAAGTAAGTGTAAAAAAAAACTAGGTTCAAATCTGATAGGACATAAGTGTCAACAGGCAGTACACAAAGGCAAAGGTGCGTAGGAGTGTTTTTTGCTTTTTTTAATACCGTCAAGTGTGGAGGTGTTCAAGAGCTGGGTCTTCAGCTTCTTCTTAAAGATGGAGAAGGACTCAGTGGATCGAATGGAGTTTGGTAACTCGTTCCAATTTGACCAATAGGTTTTCATGTATATGTATGGAAATTCAGTTTCTTTTCGTCAATGACTACCTTGGGAAAATGTGTGTGCGTGTCTGTGTGTGTGGGGGGGTGGAATCATGTTTCTGTAAACGTGTGGGTTCACAACACCTGTAACACCCACAACCAGTGTGTTGATCCGATAGGGATATATGGGGTTTATTCCATTTATCCTGCTCTCAGGGGATGCTGTAGTATATTCCAGCAGTCATTGGGTGGCAGGCGGGGAGACACCTGGACAGGCCGCCAGGCCATCATTTACTGGAGGACATTAGGGCTGTCCTGAAACCTTTCTTCCAAGCTTCGGATATTCAGTGTAATCTACAAATTAACATCTGAATATTTGTTCAAAATTATTTAGACCATAAAAACAATTCAAGGCGTAAGACTGGTGACGGATGATGAATTGCAGTCACAGTGGTCATTTGTTCCTTTTACACTTCCGTGTGGATAACAATACGGATCAGCTGAAGGTTGATTGATAGGATATACAGTGCATCCGGAAAGTATTCACACCCCTTCACGTTGCCCACATTTTGTTGTGTTACAGCCTTATTCCAAAATGGATTAAATTCCTTTTTTTTTTCTCATCAATCTACATACAATACCCCATAATGACAAAGTGAAAAAGGTGTTGTAGAAATTTTTGCAAATTTATTAAAAATAAAAAACTGAAATATTGCATGTACATACGTATTCACACCTTTTACTCAATACTTGGTTGAGGCACGCTTGGCAGCGATTACAGCCTCAAGTCTTCTTGGGTATGAAGCTACAAGCTTGGCACACCTATATTTGGGGTATTTCTCCCATTCTTCTCTGCAGATCCTCTCAAGCTCTCTAAGGTTAGATGGGGAGCATCGCTGCACAGCTATTTTCAGGTCTTTCCAGAGATGTTCAATGGGGTTCAAGTCTGGGCTTTGGCTGGGCCACTCAAGGACATTCACAGACTTGTCCCGAAGCCACTCCTTCGTTGTCTTGGCTGTGTGCTTAGGGTCGTTGTCGTGTTAAAAGGTAAACCTTCGCCCCAGTCTGAGGTCCTGAGCGCTCTGGAGCAGGTTTTCATCAAGGATCTCTTTGTACTTTGCTCCATTCATCTTTCCCATTGATTCTGACTAATCTTCCAGTTCCTGCCGCTGAAGAACATCCCCACAGCATGACGCTGTCACCACCATGCTTCACTGTAGGGATAGTATTAGCAAGGTGATGAGAGGTGCCTGGTTTCCCCCAGACGTGACGTTTGGCATTCAGGCCAAAGAGTTCAATCTTGGTTTCATCAGACCAGAGAATCTTGTTTCTCATGGTCTGAGAGCCCTTTAGGTGCTTTCTGGCAAACTCCAAGCGGTCTGTCATGTGCCTTTTACTGAGCAGAGGCTTCCGTCTGGCCACTCTACCATAAAGGCCTGATTGGTGGAGTGCTGTAGAGATGGTTGTCCTTCTGGAAGGTTCTCCCATCTCCACAGAGGAACGCTGGAGCTCTGTCAGAGTGACCATCGGGTTCACCTCCCTGACCAAGGCCCTTCTCCCCCGATTGCTCAGTTTGGCTGGGCGGCCAGCTCTTGGAAGAGTCCTGGTGGATCCAAACTTCTTCCATTTACGAATGATGGAGACCACTGTGCTCTTCGGGACCTTCAAAGCTGTAGACTTTTTTTGTACCCTTCCCCAGATCTGTGCCTCGATACAATCCTGTCTCGGAGGTTCACAGACAATTCCTTTGACTTCATGGCTTGGTTTCTGCTCTGACATGCACTGTCAACAGTGGGACCTTATATAGACAGGTGTGTGCCTTTCCAAATCATGTCCAATCCATTGAATTTACTACAGGTGGACTCCAATCAAGATATAGAAACATCTCAAGGATGATCAGTGGAAACAGGATGAACCTGAGCTCAATTTTGAGTGTCATAGCAAAGAGTGTGAATACTTATGTACATGCAATATTTCAGTTTTTTATTTTTTTTAAATTTGCAAAAATTTCTACAAAACCTTTTTGACTTTGTCATTATGGGGTATTGTGTGTAGATTGATGAGAAAAAAAGGAATTTCATCAATTTTGGAATAAGGCTGTAACATAACAAAATGTGGGGAAAGTGAACGGGTGTGAATACTTTCCGGATGCACTGTACACGATCGTTGTTGTTTTTGAATGCTCAAATGACAAACAAAGCAACTCACACACTTGGCATCATGTCTAAGTGAATAGCTTTACCCTTATTCATATATTTTGACAATGATGCTAGGTTAATCGGTGTCATTAAGGCCTGTAGCCTAGCTACATATGCTATCAGGTTAGTAAACCAACCAAATCAGGTGTTGTGCAGAAATTTCTCTCCCTGCCAAGATTCCCCCTCCACAAGCACATATTAAGGATCTCTACTGCTGTGCAGGCTGCAATAATCTAGTTTTTTTGCATGGACATAAAAGCTGTTTTCTGAAGGACTCCACTCATTTGGGTGTTATCTTAGGCTTCACTACAGGATAGTTAGTCAGGATACTGTATATAAAAAATTCTAACCTGGCTTTGCATGGAAAAAAAACAAACACACAAACCTGAGTCCCCCTAATACTAAAATAATGTTCAAATAGCAACCTGCCAAACTAGTATCTAAACTTTTCAGATATTTTGGGCCAGGCCTAATTTTACATGTCTGGTGAAGCTCAGTTTCTCATTTTCTTGTATTGAATTTAGTTTTTCATCCCGCGGTTATGATGCTTACTATCCACTCCCGCCCATGTTAGATTAAAAATGTCCCACACCCGTAATATTTGTGTTGGGTCCCGCGGGACCTGCAGGAACCCAATCCTGTTGCAGCCCTGTAGACCAAGTACGATAGCTTCTCAAAGCCTGTATAGCACAGTAATGGCCGTTTTGTGAATTTCATCATATTCATATTATATATTGACCTGGAGTTGAATTAGGTTTTTACTTCCCATATGGCATCACTTCAGTTTCAGTGAAGTATTTTCCTAGTTTTCCAATAAATGTTCAACACATTAATGTTCATGTACTGATTGTGTGTGCATATGTGATTCACATGTGTTTGCGTTTGTGTGTGTTTTCACATGTTTTTCTATGTGGATTACATGTTATATACGTGTCCGTGTATGTAAGCTGTGGTCGCGATGTTGAGATCAGACAAGAGATTAAACTCTAAGTATATACGGATTCGTGTGAGTGTCGTGGGTCCATGTTGCCAATACACGAGGTGGAGTAATGACTCCCTGGAATGAGATGAGGAAGAAGGGTCACGAGGTTCAAAGGGCCTTGGCCCCGGGGATTAGTTTAGGGTGTGAAACAGATAGGCCTATAAGCGGAGTTATACGTGGATTCTGGGGATATTCTGGGACTAATTGGTATCGCCTGACACGCTGGGTCCCGACAAAATGTGTCATGGCTAAAGTTGTGGTTCGATGTCTTTACTTACACCTTGTTGGAAAGTGTTAAATTGTCAACATCTCCTTTCGACAATTGTGAAAATGATAGAGACACTTGAACTGTTGCTTGTATAGAGAGGACCAAATGACCGAGAGGCCTTTCTTTATAGAATAAGATAACAGGTCAAATAAAACTTTAACGACACAAATAAATAAACTTGCCACAAATAAACAGGCAACGATTTATTTCGGTCATGATCCAAACCATGCTCCGCCGCTCTGCTAATGGAACACCAACTCGTCTTTAAACCCAATAAATTTGATTTATTTTGCTAAACATAAATGCTTGGCAAACCTTCATCATAGACTCAAGGGCACGTCGTTTTTTTCTAATGAAGGTCATGTAATTGGTTTAAATCATCCAAGTTCTCATAAGTTTTAGATGCATACAATTAAAATGACACTTATGAAATGATTGCCTGACAAGCTTGTGCCGGCCATGTCTGCGTTTTTGGTCAGTGTAACTGGGATATGCGGCTTTTATTTATATTCCTCTTGTCAGGGGGTACCATTTATATTCTGAGTAAATGCCCTTGGAATGCCGTAGTTCCAAATTCAGACAATTTGGTTCACAGCTCCCCACAGAACTCGAGTGTTTCAATAAGTTTTCTATCTTTACCCATTAGCGTCAGTCCACATGCAAGGTGGATTGGGCTGGCGGAGCGGCGTTATCCAGACCGTGTTGATGAGAAACAAATCTGTCTGTTCTGCCGCAGAGGCATTCCAGTGTGCCGCCGTGGCCCAGAGCAGTGGGCTATTAGCAGCTAGCATAGCTGTGCAATCATCCACAAGTAATGGGCTCTGACTAGCGTTAGCTTAGCGTTAGCTTAGCAGGTGCACCCATCTGTGAACGGCGGAGGACAAAATAGCATCGTCTTAGCTTTATTTTAGCTGAGCACCCAACTGCGAGTAATACCGACTGACCAGCATTAAGAAAACCATCTATTCATCTGTATGGGAACCCAGCGCTGACCTATTAAGTGAAGTACCACTGGGTAGTCATTGAATTTTAATGACTTGTGTATGAAAAGAGACCCTATTTGATTAATCCCCCCCTTGTGTTTCTACCAAATTAACTCTTATTAACTAGGCATTGCCAGACCCCTGGGGCGGCCATGGTGGTCTCAGTGCGGCAGTGATTGAACAAGCATTACTACTGGCATTAAAAGTTGCTGATGCTGCTGATGAACTGATGCTTGCTGCAAAAGAAAATAAGTTCGAGCTCGGCCTAATTTCACCACAGTTAATTCTCGTTTTCCAAAATCGGATTTCCTATCATTTCCACGCTCAAGCTGACCACAGACACTGCACAATCTGACACTGGAGCCGTACATTTTATGTGTCGCAAAACAGTTTTAACGCTTTAGTCACTTCAATTTTGCAAAAGTTTCTTTTCTTTTCTTTTCTTTTTATCTTTTAGGCAGAGTTTCATTAGAAACTTAATTATAAACGAATTTCATTGCCTCTGATTATGTATTTCCCCAGATGTAGCCTAGTATATTCTGTATACATATATGTATGTATATCTGCAGCAGAGTGATAGGAGTCTCTTCTTGTTTATTGGCTCCAACAATTAAAATTCATTTCCGCAGCAAAGCTGATAACGCTGCTGATAAATTTAATCAGCTGGTTTTACGTTAATGTGTTTTAAGTTATGGTTCTGGCCGAATGCCCGCCCACTCTCGAGGCGGGTTATCATGGCCCTGGCTCAGGCCCTGATATTGGCCTTGTTCCTCTGCTTGTCTAACAAGCCTGACTCCTCTCTCTCAGATGGGGAATCATCCGCTAACCGCCCACCACCGTATACACAGCACTAAGCAGCTGGATCACCGCTTGGCAAAGGCTGTAATTACTCACTGCCTGCCTAACTATCTTCACAAACACGTGGCAACATATGCACACACACACACACAAACACAAACACACAAACATGAACCATAGTGTGTGTGAGAAGTGAATACAAATGCTTGGTGAGTCTTACCAACATCTATAATGACCTTCTTTTTTCCAACTTTTTGAACACTCACAAGTGCTGCACACACATACACAAAGACATCTACAGTCTACAAGACAATATAAGAAAACGTCTCCCACAACATTCTGCAATGGGAGTGCATCTGACGCCCCTCTAATCAAGAGGTCACCAACTATCAATTGTGTGCCTTCTGCAAGGGGAACATTATTTCACTTACATTCATTATTTTGACTGTGTGTGTGAATAATTGCCAAACATAAAATGGATGTAAGATATTAAAGAGCTTCAACCTCCTTTACTTTTCCTGTAGTGGCCTGAAGCATGCTCAGACACACACACACACATATATATATATATATATATATATACTCTCTCTCTCACACACACACACTCATGCATGCGTGCACGCACACAAGGACACGCACAGACCCACAGGGTTTGTTAGCATTAGCATCTGGACTCCTCCATCTGCTTCTTTTACCTTAAACCGGGCTCTTCTCCCTGAATAAGCACAGCCAGCTCTTTTTTTCCTCTCTCTCTCTGTTCTTACTTTTACTCCCATCCCATATCTGACAATACACAGTCTCCCTCTCCTCTCACGTGAAGTCTTTCTTGACTAAGTCTGTCCATATTTCGTGTGAAATTGTCGTCTGTTCCATGCTGCCATTTTCACCATCCATCTATTTCATTTTGTCTGTTCATTCTGAACGTCACCTGTCGTGTGCCTTTTTTCCCCCTTAAATGAGTGGAGAAATTGATGGCACGCAAGATGGAACGTGCCAATGCACGTGCAAATACAAATGAACCGTCTCAGTTAGGTTTTTGGGCAAACAACGGAGACACAATACGCATCAAAATCACAGCAGAATTAGCAGGCAAGCTCTCTCCCTTTTTGACCTTGCAGCCGCAGGACTTCCTATGGCGCCTGACTAACCCCATTTGATTGTCCTCTCAAAGATGAATAGTTTGCTCTTAAACTAGCGTGTTCCAATCTTATTTCATTATATTTCTTTTTTTCCAGAGGCTTTGCAGCAGTATCTGTTCAGATCTACTCTCTCTCCTCTCTTTACCCAGCGTGGAGATAGCATCCGTCTGCCGGCCCGCCGCGATGTCCCTCTGCACATTCCTGTTAGCTTACTTTTAAACCTCGGTGCTTTCCTCAGAGAAGCCCCCTAGTGGTTCTGGGATTCAACATTATGACAATGTTTAGGGGCGTCTGGGTAGCGTAGCAGTCTCTTCCGTTGCCTACCAACCCGGGAAGGTGGTTCGAATCCCCGTGTCACCTCCAGCTTGGTCGGGCGTCCCTACAGACACAATTGGCCGTGTCTGCGGCTGGGAAGCCGGATGTGGGTGTGTGTCCTGGTCGCTGCACTAGCGCCTCCTCTGGTCGGTCGGGGCGCCTATTCAGTAGGGAGGGGGAACTGGGGGGGAATAGCGTGATCCAACCACGCGCTATGTCCCCCTGGTGAAACTCCTCACTGTCAGGTGAAACGAAGCAGCTGGCGACTCCACGTGTATGGGAGGAGGCATGTGGTAGTCTGCAGCCCTCCCCGGATTGGCAGACGGGATGCGGCAGTGACCGCGACGGCTCGGAAGAGTGGGGTACTTGGCTAAGTACAATTGGGGAGGAAAAGGGGTAATATGCAGGGGAAAAAAAAACATTACGACAATGTTATAGTGCCGATTTGACACGTACTCTAATTTTACAAAAATCATAAATATCATGGTTGGGTTATTATTCGATATGCGATATACATTTTTCCGAGGACTCCGTCCCCCTGTAAAATGTGAAAACTGCAGAGATCCAAAGGAAAATGTGCAACAAAAATTAATTTTAAGCCACTGTCTTGGAAAAGTTTTGAACACGAGTAGGTTTCTCTGAGAAACATCCCATCTGTTCAAATTCAGATACGCAGAGACGTAGAAACCATTATCAGACCACCTCACAGCATCTGCTCATTGTGTTTCAATGCTGTGATCCAGGGGAAATGCCGCAATATTGAAATTGTCACAGCTTAGTATTGCGATTTGGCGCTGAATTGACCCCCCCTCTGCAAAGTAGGGTCTACCCATGCGGTGGGCAGACGAGGGAAGAGGACCCTACAGTATTGCATATAGTATATTGAAATTTCTAAACCGATGATTTCGTTCTAAGACGTGTTACAAGATTCAGCTTGTCGCTGAGAAAACCTATAGTGTTATTCTGGTGAGCGCAGCATTGCTCTCTGTCACATTTCGTGAAACAGGAGGAACACTGGAACACCCTGTTGCATTCGGAGGGGGGAAGAAATCCAAATAACTCATTTTTTTGCCATGGTGAGTTCAATTTTCCTTCTCACAGGATGAGGCCGTCCACCGCATGAGATTCCCTTTTCAGGTCTGTACACAGCAGCACTCCCCTCCCAGGCTCCTCTGCACCGGCCTGCTGAAACACAGCCGTAGAGGCGAAGAACCTAATTTCTGCTCCGCTGCTCTTCGTCATCCATCTGAGCTGCTTCTGACTCCCTCTGCCTCCCGAGGTGAAGCTCAGTCCCCGGACACCTTGCCACCCTCTCTCTCCTTTCCATCTTATCAGTGCCGCAGATTTTCACCTTTTGCCTGGGCGCTCATACGCTTCTACGTGAAGTTTGAAAGTGTAGATTTGAATAGCCAACGGTGCCGAGGCAATCTCTCAACACCAGCCGGCACCAAAGTTTATCACCAGCATCACACAACTCTCGACTTGAAACAAACGGTCCGGAGAGGCCAAGCGGACTTTGTAATCCCCGCCATCTGTTAGGTATAACTGATCCCACTATATAGTGACATTATGTAAGCCACCCTTCATCCATCCCTCCATCCATCCCTCCATCCCAATCCTCTGACAACGTCCCCCCCCCACCCCACCCCTCAAACCACTGGGCACAAATAAACGTGGCAAAGATTGGTGTTGTCTAATTCCATCTTTATCTCTGTCTGTGAGCTTCCTGCTCAAACATTTTTTCTTAAATTTTTCCCTCACTTTTTCTGTTCATCTTGGGTTGTGTTAGGGAATGCTGGATTGGTCTAGAGGTGCCCAGCCGTAGGCACCAAAGGGCCCAGCTCTTCCTATTTCCTCCACATGATATGACCTCCCCAAAGAAGTGTTTCCATCTATACTGTTTTCCTTATATCTGTCTGTGAGCTTCCTGCTCAAATGTTTTTCAAAATGTTCCCGACTTTTATCTCTATCCATTCATCTTGGGTTGTGTTTGGGAAGGCTGGAATGGTCTAGAGGTGCCCAGCTATAGCCACCAAAGGGCCTGACTCTACCTATTTCCATCCATCCATCCATTATCCAAGCTGCTTATCCCAGTCGGGGTTGTGGGATGCTGGATCCTATCCCAGCAGTCATCGGGCGGCAGGTGGGGAGACACCCTGGACAGGCCGCCAGGCCATCACAGGGCCCACACATTCACACCTAGGGACAGTTTAGTATGGCCGATTCACCTGACCTACATGTCTTTTGGACTGTGGGAGGAAACCGGAGCACACCCATGCAGACAAGGGGAGAACATGCAAACTCCACACAGAGGACGTCCTGAGATGACTCCCAAGGTTGGACAACCCCGAGGACTTGAACCCAGGACCTTCTTGCTCTGAGGCGACCACGCTAGCCGCCGTGCTGCCCTCTTCCTATTTCCTCCACACGATTTGACCTCCCAAAAGAAGTGTTTCCATCTATTTTGTCTGCAGCTAGCATGGTAAACCGTGAAGCTCACCAGGTGTCCATATCCAAAGTAATACGCTAACTTCTACCGTGTTGTCCTTACCGGCCAGTATGGCCACTCATCTGCTGTCAAACCCTCATGATCTCTGAAAAGATGATGCTGGAACAGATAGCAAGGGGGTGAATGACGGAGGGAGAAGACTAGAGAGGCTGAAGAGTGGCAACCATAAAAAGAGAGAGAAGGAAGCAGATGCAAGTCGAAGTGAGAGTGATGGAGAGAAGGGAGGAGAGAGGATGAATACAGATAAAGAGAGAAAAGTGGAGAGCATATGGTCGTATCCCCCTCCTCATTAAGTCTGTCAGTGTGACAGAAAGACTTATGTAACCCCCCAGAGAGAGAGGGAGGAGAGAGAGAAAGAGAATCAGGGAGGAGGTTGATAAGGGGAACAAGGAGAGGAGAACCCAACACAGCAGCAGAAAAAACTAGGGAGGAAGAGAGACACTGGGAAAGTGAAGGGGGGTAAAGAGAGAGAGAGAGAGCAAGAGAAAACTAAGATGGAATTAAACATGCACCCTAGGAAGGATGCACAAAAAGGTTCAAGAAAGAGTAAAAGACGGAGAAGATGGAAGCTGAAACGGGAGATACTATATACCTTGCCTTTCTAGCATGACTCTGCTAGCTTTATACTTCTCATTTGTATTGTGGCAGAGAGATTAGCAAAAGGATTAAGGGAGCGACTTTCCCGCTCCTCATTCCTGCTCTCTCTCTCTCTCTCTCTCTACCTCACCCTGTCTCCCTCTCTCACACACGCATACTGTACGTACACACACAGTCATGCAAATACATGGTTGCAGGCACGGACATACAAAGATGGGTCTAGCTGCAGTTGCACACACACACACACACACACAGACACACACAGACATTGGTTTTCATCCAAGTGGATTTGAGCTGCAGTCAACATGGCCAAGATATGATGGACCAGCCTGTGTCTGCCTGCATTATGTCTGTCTGCCTGCCTGTCTGCCTGCCTGCCTGTCTGTATTTGTGTCTGTCTCTCTCTAATTACCTTGTGTTTATACCCTCCCCCTTGTTTCTTTGTACACCTTCTCTTCTACTTCTTCCTCTCTCCCCGTCTTGCTCTGCTCTATGCTCGCTCTCCCACATCCTCTCTCTCTCTATCACTCTGTCTCTCTGTCTCTCTTTCTCTCATTTTCTTCCCTGAGAAGCTTAGCTTTTCCTCCCTCTCTCCCCTCCCCCCCTTTTTTAAACGGCAAAAAGCAATTTCTCTCCCTTTGTCAGGACAGTTGCTGGTAAGCCCTTAAGTAGGGATTTTCTGGTTTGGCTGGAATGCCATTAGGCGAGCTGGCGGTGACGTGCCGTGACTGACGTGTGGAATCTTTTTGATGTCATGATGTCACAATCAGGCGGAGGCCACAGTCAGGATATTGTTGGCGTCCCCCGAACGAGGGGCTTTAGTGGTCATGTCAGGAGTAAGTCTTCATAAATCCTTTATGGCACAGAAATATTAAGCTTCTTTGGTGGTACGGGGACAGAGGAGAACATGGCAGAATGTGCGCACACATACTCACACCGTGCACATATGCAAAAAAAAACACGCACACACGGCGTCCCCCCCCCCCCGAAGTGCATGCACCCACATTAATGCACAGGCAAACATGCAAACACCGGTTAGACATGCTGAGGTACCCATGCACAGATGTGCATAGATGCACAGGAGAACAGCACATCCCTCGGTATATTTTAGTACATGCACCCAAAAATACAAACGCACGCACACACGGGCTCACTAACGCACACATTTATTGGCTCGCCGAAGAGAGGCAAGCATTGTTTGATATTGTTCTGATCTATTTGGATTTGGATAATCTGAGCAGTTCTAGGTACTGCAGCAGTTTCATTGCTCTCTCTCTCCTCTCTCACTCTCTCTCTTTCTCTCCTCCTCTCTCTCTCCTCTCTCCTCTCCTCTCTCCTCTCTCACTCTCTCTCTCTCCTCCTCTCTCTCTCCTCTCTCTCTCGCTCTCGCACTCTGTCTCGCTCTCTCTCTCTCTCTCTCCTCTCTCACTCTCTCTCTCTCTCTCCTCCTCTCTCTCTCTCTCTCCTCCTCTCTCTCTCCTCTCTCTCTCGCTCTCGCACACTGTCTGTCTGCCTCTCTCTCTGCTGCTCTCTCTGTCTCTCTGTGTCTGTCTGTCTCTCCTCCTCTCTCGCTCGCTCTCTCTCCTCCTCTCTCTCTCCTCTCCTGTCTCTGTCTCTCCTCTCTTTCTCTCTGTGTCTCCTCTCTGTCTGTCTCTGTCTGTCTCTCCCCTTTTTCTCTCTCGCTCTCTTCTCTCTCTCTCCTCTCTTGCTCGCTCTCTCTCTCTCTCTCTCTCTCTCTCCTCCTCCTCTCTCTCTGTCTCTCCTCTCTTTCTCTCTGTGTCTCCTCTCTGTGTCTCTGTCTCTCTCCTCCCTCTCTCTGTCTCTCTCGCTCTCTCTCTCCTCCCTCTCTCTGCTGCTCTCTCTCACACTCTCTCTGTCTCTCTCTCTCATCCCCCTCCAGCTCATCCTCTCTCTCTTTAACTTCATTTTCTCTCTGGCTCTCTCTCTCACACACAAACGGGGATTTCTTTTTTAATACAATAGAAAGCTCAGCCATAGAACGTTAAACACATGCAGATAACAGATTACGGTCCTGCAAGTGCATCTTATGGTGCCGATGCACGAGCGCACCACGGCAATCCACTGCACAATTTATACACGTGTGTGTTACACTGAGGAGAAAACATACTGAACGTCGCACACAAATGGTTTTCTCGTGTCTTTTGAGAGAGCACATAAAGCACACACAGACACACACAAACACACACACACACACACACACACACACACACACACACACACCAATCAATAAACACACATGCACACTCCACTATACACACAGACATGCACAGCGGAAAACAGACACACCCTTAATACTTAGCCCACTTCTCTATTTACAGCATAAAAACTGTGCTGTGGCATTAAAAGCAGAGATAACATTGGGATGTGTCTTCCCGTGCAGTTCCCCCCAGATTCACTCGAACCCCTGAAGACCAGACAGGCGTCCAGGGCGGAGTGGCGTCCTTCGTTTGCCAGGCCGTCGGAGATCCCCAGCCCAAGATTGTCTGGAACAAGAAAGGCAAGAAAGTCAGCAACCAAAGATTCGAGGTAGGGTGATATCTCAGTGTCGGGACGGGGACGTGACGAAATCTAATTCTGCAAACGGTTTTAAAGATTCTCATCCCAAAATAAATACAGTTCACATACTGTACTTATTTGCTTGAATTTGGGGAATGCTATACATAGTTGTGTAATTTCCACCCAGTGCAATAAAAGCACACGACCTCATTTAACGGATTCGATTGGCTCGACTGTGTCGCTTTCATGTGTACTCGGCAGGTTATAAAGTCCCTTATTTGTGGTATCAAAATAAAACAGCTCTAATCTGGCCCAAGTGTTTCATATGTCAGCTGATGCCTCGAGCTGGATGAGATTGTTTTTTCAGAGAGCGCTTTTTAGTTCCCTGAGGTCCTCACCTTTAATTATTTCACCACTTCCTCATATTATTCTTAGACAGCGATCTAAAACCAGCTCCTCGCCTCCCCAAACACTGTCACCTCGAGTTCAGGGAGCGTTTCCCTTTAATAAGTCTGGTTTCCTCATCCGGGTCCCTTCCTTGTTGTGATTAAATAACTGGGGGGAGATATTTCATATTTAATCTTAACAGATATAAACTCAGAGCACCCGTATTTTCCCTCATTATTACTGTCAATCAAAGATTGCACATCTCTTTATTGGATTTCAGTTTGCAGAGAATGTCTCTGAATTTGGGATCCAGCAGAGCATACATGTATTATGCAGCAGATGTCATTAGGTTATCAGATTTTCAAATCTTGTTAAGGCAATTGGAAGCATTATCGGTGTACTTTTTGAAAATTGCCTTAAGACATGTTTAAAATGGACATCTTGAAAATGAAAAACACATGACTTACGGACTGAATTCGAGAAGAGTAGGTCTTTGCTTCAGCTCCAAAACCCATGCATTCACCCCCTACGCCCCCCACCAACTTCAAGCTTCAAGGTAAAATGTTAAGTCGTTTACCTTGGGGCATCGGGGTAGCGTGGCAGTCTATTCCATTGCCCACCAACATGGGGATCGCCAGTTCGAATCCCCGTGTTACCTCCGACTTGGTCGGGCATCCCTACAGACACAACTGGCCGTGTCTCCGGGCGGGAAGCCGGATGTGGATATGTGTCTTGGTCGCTGCACTATCGCCTCCTCTGGTCGGTCCGAGCGCCTGTTTGGGACGGCTGGGAGAGTGGGATAATTGACCAAGTGCAATTGGGGAAGAAAAGTGGGAGGAAAATCCCCCCCAAAAAAAATCTTTTACCTTGAAGTCAAACGTTACTTTCGGTTTACAAGCGCAACTAAGAAGTTGTGTTCATCCCCCCCGAGATGAGGGGTGAGACGAAGAGCCCAGTGTTTGTGAGCAGGTACCTTTGTTGGCCAAGCCCTAACATATTTCACAACCCTCACTCCCGTGTCTCAGTTTCTGTAGCCTCAGACCTATTTGTTACTACCTCAATAAAACTCTGTGTGTGTAGGAAGGAGAAATGAGGTCAAAACAAAAAATCAATTTTCATCTTCTATGCCTGCTTAATCTTATTCAGGGTCAGAGGGCTGGGTGGGATGGAGTGGGGTGGGGATGGGGGGCTGAAGATTATCCCCCGCAGGTATTTGGTGGGAAGTATGGAGACACTGTCGACCCGTCGCCAGTCCATCGTCACACGGTCCAGCCACACATACCAAACACAAGGGGTGCCACTCATATCGACAAGCAACTTAGAGTCTCCCGTTCACCTTACATGTATGTCTTTGGGTCGCGGGAGGAAACCAGCTTACCTGAACGAAACCCACGTGACCATGTGGCGTGTCGCCTCCATGTAGAAAGTCAACGTGAAACATGCAGTCATGTTTATTCAATGTGATACCATCAGTAGCAACCAAATTTTTTCCCCCCTTTCTCTCCCCAATTGTACCCGGCCAGTTACCCCACTCTTCCAAGCTGTCCCGGTCGCTGCTCCACCCCCTCTGCCGATCCAGGGAGGGCTGCAGACTACCACATGCCTCCTCCGATACATGTGGAGTCGCCAGCCGCTTCTTTTCACCTGACAGTGAGGAGTTTCGCCAGGGGGACGTAGCGCATGGGAGGATCACACTATTTCCCCCCAAACAGGCACCCCGACCGACCAGAGGAGGCGCTAGTGCATCGACTAGGACACATACCCACATCCGGCTTCCCGCCCACAGACACGGCCAGTTATGTCTGTAGGGACGCCCGACCAAGCCGGAGGTAACACGGGGGACTCGACCTACCAATCCCCATGTTGGTAGGCAACGGAATAGACCGCTACGCTACCTGGACGCCCTAGCACACAGAATTTTTTTTTTTGGGGGGGGGGGTGTTTTTCTCAAGTGCATTATGCTTTCACAATGCTCTTTATGTGTTGTTCCAGGTGATAGACTTTGATGACGGATCCGGCTCGGTCCTGAGGATACAGCCTCTACGGACTCCCAGAGACGAGGCTATTTATGAGTGTCATGCTTCCAACTCCGCGGGAGAGATCACTGCCTCGACCAGGCTCAACGTGCTACGAGGTCAGTTTTAATCTGGGCTGCCAACTTCCGCAAAGGAAAATACAAAACGTGACGCTCAGTGTGGAGCGTTTCCTATATTGATTCTCAACTGATGATGTTGTGTTGAAGCTTGTTTACTTTCCTTTGGTATTAGATGTGCTATAGGCCTAAAGAGGAAAGTTTGATTTTAAAATGACATGATGACAGTGTATTAATATTAGTATTATCATTGGTCGGTGTCGTAACCATAGTATCTTTCCAATCAGAAGTCATCACCACTTGATTGTGCCATAAAGTTATTATTTCACAGCGTTGTCCAATCAGGATGTGTCGTCAGTCGCATCGCCACTCACAGACAGAGAGAGAGAGCGAGAGAGAGAGAGGGGTAGTGGGGGACAGGCATCATAGACAAGCTGATGAATAACAGAGAAGGAGGGTTTCCTTCCATTTCCTGCAATTTTTTCATAATCGCCCAGTTTTAACAGTCTATCTATTCTCTCCTATACGCCTGCACTGAATTTGTTCTCAAAGATACGGGGGGGGGGGATTCACAGGGCACTTTTAAACCCTAGTCAAGTCAATTCAAGTTAATTTTGTTTGTAGAGCCTAATATCACAAATTACAAGTTTCCCTCAAGGGGCTTTACCGCAACACAGCATCCTGTCCTTAGACCCTCACATCAGAGAAGGAACAACTCCCTAAAAAACTCTTAACGGGTAGAGAAAATAGGAGGAAACCTCAGGGAGAGCAACAGAGAAGGGATCTCTCTCCCAAGACAGACAGACACGCAATAGATGTTGTGTGTACAGAATAAAACACAATTCACAGAATACAACACTGACAGAGGATAACAGAATTTTAAGATATATGAAGAATATGATGAGGAGGATGCCAAGCAGTGTCCAGATGCCACCAGAACAGCCCAGGACCTGAGCCACGTGACCACCATCACCATGTAGACCTGACCAGAAGACAGACTACACATGCACACGGGAGAGAGTCACGTCACACCATTCACATACATGGGAGAAGAGGCAAGAAAAAACATTGGTCACACACAGGAGTGAGAGAAAGATACAACATTGAAACAGGATAACAACATTATAGGGATTTATAAAATATGTGAAGAATGGGATGAGGAGGATGCCAAGCAGTGTCCAGGTGGTGATCACTATCACCATGGAGACCTGGGAGGAGGACAGACGACATGTGCACACAGGGGAGACTCACATCACACCATTCACACACACATGAGAAGAGAAATGGGAAGACATCATTCAGAGAGAGAGAAAAGACGTGAGAGAAGAGAACAATTGCAATACTCTAATCTCATCGGCAGAACAGTGCTTGATACATTCATCCAGACAGAAACCGACCCGCTATGCAGTACAGGTCATGAAGTACTCAATTTAAAGGCAACTAATTGTAGGTTAAGGCAAAAAGATTAATTTTAAGTTTGGATTTAAAGGACTCAACAGTCTCTGATTGTCTGACGGAAGCAGGCAGGTTATTCCACAAGAACAGGGCCCGATAGGAAAAGGCCCTGCCACCAGCTGACTTCTTTTTTTGTTTTTTTTTGGATATTCCCCCTTTTTCTTCCCAATTGTATCTGGCCAATTACCCCACTCTTCCGAACCATCCTGGTCGCTGCTCCACCCCCTCTGCTGAGCCGAGGAGGGCTGCAGACTACCACATGCTTCCTCCGATACATGTGGAGTCGCCAGCCACTTCTTTTCACCTGACGGTGAGGAGTTTCGCCAGGGGGACATAGCGTGTGGGAGGATCACGCTATTCCCCCCAGTTCCCCCTCACGCCTGAACAGGCGCCCCAACCGACCGGAGGAGACCCTAGTGCAGCGACCAGGACACATACCCACATCCAGCTTCCCGCCCGCAGACACGGCCAATTGTGTCTGTAGGGACGCCCGACCAAGCTGAAGGTAACATGGGGATTTGAACTGGCGACCCCCATGTTGGTAGGCAATGGACTAGACCACTACACTACCCGGATGCCCCCGACTTCTTTTTAACTTTGGGTACCCACAGGAGCCCTGTATTTTGAGAGCAAAGCGCTCGAGATGGGATGTACAGTTTAAGACAGGTAAGATGTGGCAAGCCCATTTAGGATTTTATAAGTCAGCAGAAGCACCTTGAAGTCTGATCTAACATGGATAAGAAGCCAGTGAAGGGAGACAAGAATTGGTGTAATATTGTCAAATTTTCTAGTTTTAGTAAGGATACTAGCTGCATTATTTTGAACCATCTGAAGACTTTTCGTACTAGCATGTGGCAGACCTGAAAACAGAACCTTACAGTAATCAGGTCTGGATGAAACAAATGCATGTATTAGACTCTCTGCATCAGTCATGGACAGAAAAGACCAAATTTTAGCTGTTACATAAGGGGGAAAAGGCAGTTTTGTCGATTTCTTTAATGTCCTTATCAAAGGAAAGGCAGGGATCAAACATAACGCATAGATTTTTGGCTGCCACACTTTGTGAAATCACAGAGTTGTTAAGTCTGTGAATGTTCTCATTCATCCAGGTCATGGTTATCCAAAGCAATTGAATCAAGTGCAACTGGACTTGGTATATATCCGTGAAGACGTTTCGCCTCTCATCCAAGAGGCTTCATCAGTTCGTGCCTTTCTGACTAGACCAAGCTAGTCTGACTGGCTGGTGATGAAACTCAGATATTTATCCTCTTTGGAGTCGTTATTAGAGCTATTGATGTCCATGGCTCTTTGTGTTCCGATGTTTAGCAATGCCCGTCGTTATCAGAGGTATTGATATGTGTGGCTCTTTTGTGTACCGATGTTTAGCCACGTCGGTCGTTATTAGAGCTATTGATGTGCATGGCTCTTTGTGATCCGATGTTTAGAAGCGACAGTCGTTGGGGGTGTTAGTTTCGACTTCATTAGTGCTCCATTCAGTGGGCATGAGTCATTGGAGCCGTTAGTGGCTGACTGTTGTTCTTGGAGGCTAAGCTTCTTGAGCAGGGGTGCCCAACTCCAGGCCTCGAGGGCTGCAGTGTCTGCGGGTATTTGTTCCAACCATGCACTACACCACCTGATTTAACTAATTCCTTTCCCTCCTTGGTCCAAGAGGTGAGCTAATTAGTTAAATCAGGTGGTGTAGTGCATGGTTGGAACAAATACCCGCAGACACTGCGGCCCTCGAGGCCTGGAGTTGGGCACCCCTGTATCTTGAGTCTCCTGGGTAGAGATGAAAGGATGGCATTGTAAGTGGGAGATAGGTGGTGTCGCAGACCTCCTCCTCTGTTGAGGGATGGTTTTTCCAGTTTTGCATAGATGGCTTCCTTCACCCTTCTTTCAAACCATCTATCTTCCCTGTCCAAAATGTGTACGTTGCTGTCCTCGAAGGAGTGTGTCTTCAGTTTTTCACAGCAGCCAAGCAGGCCTCTAAATTAGTCATTTGAGTATGATCATCAGCCCTTATAGGCACATACAGCTGTGTATCATCTGCATAGCAGTGGAAATTTATTCCATAACTGCATATAATTTGGCCAAGAGGTGAAATATAAAGAGAGAAAAGTAGAGGGCCAAGAAGCGAGCCCTGGGGTATGCCATATTTAACGTCAGAGAATTTCGATGTACTATTATGGCAGACACACTCTTTTCTTTCAGCTAAGTAGGAATTAAACCAAGAGAGAGCT